>JAPYZI010001087.1:0-36440 GCA_030523105.1 Ophioninae sp. A BG-2022a | reverse complement strand
TTTTCCAAATCCGGGGGATGGCTATTTTTGCGTGACCCCTATTTTTTTTTCGGTCAAACTACAAACAAAATTTTTTTCACTACAATCAACTACATACCCGACTCTTTAGTAATGCGTTAAAAAAAATTCAATTTTCTTAATCAGGGTGCCAGCTTCACATAGGTACGAATAGCCTTGACAAAATACACAGACGATTGGTCTATTAATTTAGCAGTCGGTTTCCCTTTACCGCAGAGTCCTTTGTTAATTTTTTATACGAAGGGGCACGGGTGCCCATCCGTTTTTGAATATGGCCAACGCATTCTTTTTTCGTCACTACAGTTTCTCCATAAGGAGCAGCTGCAACAATACCGAAGTAAGTCTTTGGATCTCCATCCCCGACGTAATACAAAAATCTCACTCCAAGATTTTCGCACGAACGACGAAACATTTCGATTACGGCATCGACTTCCATCTTTCCCGCGCTGCCTGTACGATTCGCCGAACAAGTATCTTTACGTGTTTCGTACCATTCTTCATATTCTTCCGTGCCTTTTTTATCTTTCCAACCTTCACAAGCCTGGCAGTAAGGACTTTTTACAATGACGTCAAGAATTTTGCCCGTGAAATTTCCTATTAGCGATGTGACGCCAAACAGAGACGAAAATCCGCGTTTGTGCCACGTTCCATCACCCGACACAATTAAATCAGTATTCTTACTTTCACAGTTCGTAGAATTCGAGTTTATCTCTTCTTTAGAAGCCTCTTCATAAAAAATTGAGCCATATGTTTACTCGATTCACAAATATGCTTCGGTAATATGGAGTACGTAGATTTAGCCAACCGTGGCGGGAAGTCCATCAATGCGCAAAATTTTTTTGCACCTTCATAACCGACGCCTATGACACGCATCGCCAATGTGAATCTTCGATTTATTTCAAAGGAATGGTTAATAAAATCGCACGACGGTATGTATTGAGGAGCACACTCATCACACGCAACATAAATTTAGAACCCAAGTCCTCGTTCGCTCACTATGCTAAAAGATATTTTGCTGTTGTACTCTGCACATTTCACTAGACTCGGGATCACCGAAAAAACAGTAAAAAAATTGATTATTCCATAATCAACTGCATCCGTTTTTGGCACATGATATTCGTCCTGGTCTTTCAATTTTTTTGCTGACGCGCTCGCTCCGCCATCATCAGTCTCCGCAGTTTTTGGATTAAAAAACTGTTTCCTTTTCAAGGTTCGTGACTTGTAAATTCGTTGACTTTTTCTGTCTACTCTCGATACTTTTTTATCCATCTTGCACTGGAAAACTCAAAAAATTGTTCCGAATATATACGTTCGAACGGTACAACGTTTTGAATCTAACTGACTCTCAAACAGTATTTCCAACTACGAAAGGCCATTCTTATTTTCCGTATGTGTATATATGAGTGTGTGTGTGTGTGTGTGTGTGTGTGTATTCATTGTAACGGTACCCTTCATTAAATTTTGATGGTCACGATATGTATAGATGTATCTGACATACAATAGACACCAAGCGACTCTCTGGAGTCGAGCGGACAGCTGCCGCTACCTGCTCACTTATTATATGGCTTGGACACAGCGTCCCACAAGGTTTTGTATTTCGGCGAATAATGGTCCGATTTATACGTACCTGGGCGGAAAATATTCGTAAGATAGTCTACTTTTTGAAAACGAAAAAAAATCGATTTTTTTAAAATTCTAACTAGGTCTGTCCCCTTAACGTTTCGGACTTTCCTATTGAATTCTTCTCTATCGAACCCCACCCAAATTTCGTTGTCTGAACTTTGTCCCCCGAGGTTCCGTTACGCGTGTCTTGGGCTACTTCCGGTATGTTCTCATTTCGTTCAGCGCCGTTTTCTCAAAGATTGTTTTCCCTCTGATCCGTTGTGCAAAATACAACCCTTTATTGGCAGGAAGCGACGACGGACGGTTCTCTCGCAACGAGCTCCCACGATCTTTATTTCCTCGTAACTTTGTTGTTCGAGCCACGAATATGGAGCGTTGATGCTCCGAACGATGCGAGTCCTCCCCTCCCCCGCTCGCTCGCTCGCTCGCGCTCTCTCTCTCTCTCTCTCTCTCTCTCTCTCCGTTCATACGTTGGAATATTAACGGAGAGAGCGGGGAGGGGAGGAGACAGCGGAAGACTTCGGTAATGCCTGGCAGCGGTGAAACGATTTCGGTGTGTTTCTCATAAACGGAACACATCTTGGGAAAGCGTAAAAGCGAAAGAGACCGAGGGAGGCGGAGAACCCATGATCTCATCACGGGTACGCGGCAAGTTTTTTTTTCAAGAAGGAGGGGAAATATCCGTTGTTGGATAATGCGTATACGTACAAACACGCGCGCCCGCTCACGCGCGCGCGTAGGCTCGCGCGTGTGCGCGCGACGAGAGTGCAACAACGAAAACACGGTGGAACGGTACTCGTCGGTTCAGAATTCAGCTCGGCGTCGTTCGCGTCCAGCCGTAACCCATTTAATCTCCGATTACTCTCAATCGTCGTGACATAATTTACGACCCATAGGGGCATCCGCGAGACGCTCGCGTCCCGATGACGCGAGCCCGTAACCGATAACCCGGAAAGATCGACGGTTACGCGGATCCTACGATGAAAAGGTCTTTGTCGCTATATATAGAAAAAGGTGACGGGAGGAGAAGAAAAATTAATTTATTGATTTTTTATTGCGGCCTGGATAAAAACTTTCGGGTGCAATGGGACGCGGTGTTCCGCGTGTTGCGTCGCGTCTGCAAAAACTAAACGTAAAATAATAAGAAAGAATCGAACACCTTGTTCGATCGGCTTTAATTTATTTTTTTGTACGTCTCGGTGCGTTCATCTTTCGCTGAGATATTGAACTTTTAACGAAAAAAACGATCATTTTGTCTATGACCGTTGATATCTCGGCGACCAATGGTCGCACGGCGAATCAGGGTGGCTTTCGGAAACTTGAATACATCTTCTACAAAGGTGAACCAATCGTTTTCCGAAAAAATCATGTTTTTTCGTACGCTGCGTTGTTTCAAAGAACCGGAAAAAAAGGGTTTTGAGATATTTTTGGAAAATCAAGGGCTAAATTGAAACGATGGAGGATACCATTGACCCGAAGCGTGCGTTCCACGGTTCGATATCCCCAACGGAAAACCCAGTTGAAAGTTTCAACCGAATCCATCGAGCCGTTCTATTGTACGGTTCGATCAAATTTTTGGAAAACACGAAAGGATCATTTTTTTTCTCAAACGCTCGTAATCCTGAACGAAACGAAAAAAATCTGTTTTTCACTTTTTCGCATTTGTTCCGATAAAAATGTTCGAATTAACGAAGAAAAAAGATTGTTCGATCTAATTGATCTCAGGAAACGTAAACATCGTTCACCGCCGGCACACCCGTTGTTGAAATATTAAAAATACGGAGAAACGCGCACCCGCCCTTCAGGAACTTGGGAAGTGAGTTCGGAGTCGTTAAACGCGGTAGAATTGACGATCCACCGGATCTCGCTTCGCCCAGAGTGCACACGCGCGCACCCGCGAAACGTAAATCCGCCCGCGCAACCTCCGCGCGGTACGCGCTTCGAGCAACACTAATGCCGGTGGTGATTGATTCTTACATTTCCGAAAATCGATGGAAAATAATGTTGTTTCAAAATTCAAAGCATCGACCGGGGAGCCGGAGATGGATTCTTCTCGGAGCATGATTCGGCTGCCTCGAGACAAGTTTGTGCACCGGGTAATCAAGAGAACGCACGGACGGCCATACCGGAAGAGGTTTCTCGCAGCATCGGGCGGCTGTACCAGCAACGACCAAGATTCGGCTGGACGTGGATAAGCGGAAACGCGGATAGCTGAAAATTGGAGGGAAAGTGAACAACCGCACCGGTATTGGGCCGCACCTGTGTTCTCTTGATTCTACGGTGCACCGTCCGTTTGTTCAAAGTACGCGCGCGCAAAAGCCGGGGAAGGACGTCTTCCGTTGACCGGTCGGTACGCCGCCGGTCGGAGCACGGCGAAGCGGTCACCGTTCCCGGTCCCAGCCGCGCTTGGCGCGGCTCGACTCGAGTAACCGCCGAAGCCGAACCACCGACCGGCTAATAATTATTATTGCACGAACGATCGGTGGGCTTCGGTGCGCGCGTCGAACCGGGGAGAGGTACTCGGTGACTCTTTGTTTACGAACGCGTACAACCGCCGTTTACGCGACAATTCACGCGGCGAGCTTGCGGAGCCCGTCGCGAGTAACAAGCAAATGCGTCGTTCGTGACGGGCGATCCCCGTCACGAACGACGGGGAGATGGGAATCGAAATTCAACCACGGTCGTTCCGTCGTTCTCCTCCTTCTCTGTACACGCCCAAACGAAAACAGTTATACGAAAACCTCTCGAATCTGCGTTAGTCGCGTACGTATCGTGTACGCGGATATACACGTTCGGCTGTTTTATTGAACTCGTTCGACCGAGCGAACAACTTCGTTTCCAAATAAACGTGTTTCGTTCTTTCCGTTCGTCGGTTGGCTGATTTTCGGTTATCGCGCGACCGTGTTGTTCCTTGCAACGTCTCACCGCGACCACGACGCCAGTGACCATCGAACACGAACCGTTTTAAAAACAGACGCGTTTCGCAAAATTAAATTCCCGCGTTTACGTAACAAAACGCGTCATACATTTTAATGCAAATTTATGTTTGCGTTGGATAAAGAGATTTGACGGAAAAACGTGACGATTCGGCCCCCCTTTCCTTCGTCGCTGAACGGTCTATTTTTTCATCCCTTGGTTTCCACTCGAACGAATTTTTTCTGTACGGTCGCGGAATCGGAACGCGGAATCGAACGTTCGAACAACAGTCGCATGAAAGTTCCCAAAGACTTTTTGGATCTTTGTTGCTCAAGCCCGGCTGAAATTCGAGAGAAAAAAAAACACATTCTTGACGCTTCAACCGTCGAAGGCACAATTGTTTTCCAAACATTGTCGAAAAAAATGTGCGAATCGTGATAAATTTGTAACGATGACGCGAATCAATCGACTCGGCAGGGGGGGGGGGAATAATCAAAGCACACCGTCCGTATAATCAAAGCGTACCGTCCGTAGCAAAAAACGATTAAAAATCGTGTTTTTTGTATGGGAGCCCCCCTTCAATGTTTATTTTATTTTAATTTCATTATTCATTATCAAAGTAAAAATACAACTGAGTATTTTGTGAATATTTCAAGCGCCTACCCGTTGTCGTTATTGATATCAAGCAAAAAAGGGCAAAAAAACGCGTTTGTTGAACGAGAGCCCCCTTAAATATTCATTTTTTTTTGGTTTTTGGTATTTGTTGTCACAGCGGCAACAGAAATACACGATCCGCGAAAATTTCAGCTGTCCAGCTACAGCGGTTCTTGGGATACAGCCTGAAGGCGGACGGACGGACGGACGGACAGCGAAGCCTCGGTAACAGGGTCCCGTTTTTACCCTTTGGGTGCGGCACCCTAAAAAGACCGCAACGACGAAAACATTCAATTTTGGACGCGATTCTTTAATCGAAATATTTTCGTCGTTCGTACTTAGAGTTACGGGGCGTTATCCATGACTAAGAGAAACGTTTATCTGCGTCGACGATACGGAAAACATAAATTTTTCATGCAAGCTTCAACAACCGCGCTAACGGTGGACGAGCCGAAGGGAGGGCCGATACCCTCAAAGTAATCCAGGTATTACTAATATTTCGGGTAGCCTCGTACGCCGTCGTATCGCGAACCACGATTACGCGAATGGCTCGATAAAAAAATAAAAACGAGATACGCTGGCGAGAAAAATTAAGCGGGCGGAGGACGCGCGTCCGCCCGCCAGCCGTCATCGCGAAAATACGAAGAAAAATTGCCAAACGATCGGTTCGATCGAAGTTCGTTGAGCTTCGTTGATTCTCGATCGGACGCAACGTTACGACCGATGGGACAACGTCACGAGTAGTCTTGTCGTTCGTTTCGATCGTACCAGATCCGACGCGCGCTCGAAACATTCGACGCGCCGGTACGCCTCTCGTTGATTCGTTATACTTTTCATAATTGCGGCACCCTAATGAAAAAAAGAAACGCGCGTCCGTAAGAATTCCAAGTAACTTTTAACGGAAAGCGTAAACTTTGGTGGCCTCCGAAGATCACGACGGTCGCAACGCGGCGACGCTCGTTGACCGATGGATCAGCGGTCGTTCGCGGCTTCGGGGCGCTCACCGCGGAACGCAGCTCCGGGAGAAGTCGCGGCTGCTCGGTGCGGTGTCGATCGGAAGGCCGATTCTCCGTAGGCGTTGGCGTACGCGCGTTAACAAACAAAAGTCGGTGCACCATCGGTGAATCGACGGTCGGCGAGTCACCACAGTGGAGAGTCAAGGACAGCCGAAGGGTACAACGGTGCCGCGTACCAACGAAAAAAATATAGCGGTGTTCGAAGTAAAATTGAGTCGCGCAGGGTCGTTGTACCCAACGCTCCTGGAAGCGCGCTTCGCTATTGGGTCACGTTGCATAATGCTTCCGTTGGAAATTGGGCAAAGCCGGTCGCCCCGGCTCCCGGTCGAACGAACGCGTCGCGAGCAGCGATTCTCTTAATCCCGGAGATCTTTTCGTTGCTTCTTTGTGCAAAAGTACTCGAAAAAAGTAGCGAAACGAGCGCAAACAAGAAACGGCCGTTAATAATACCGACGCGACCACGATGAAGAAACTCGAATCGTGTGTTTTTTCAAGGCGTACGTCAAACACCACGTACGGTACAAACGAGAGTAACGCGGAACGCGAATGCACCGTCCGTACGAACCGGATCCGCCAGCGCTCGAGAAAGTTTACCCATAAGCGAGAAAAAGGTAAACGCGAAGCGACACTGTATTCCATTACCCGCCCCGTTCTATACTTTTGCGAATCAAAACGGTCGCTACTCGTGTACAATGTACGAGAAAGGTACAAAAAAACTGTAAGGGTGGGCGTTACGGCTGTAGCGTGGTACGACGAATTCAAAGCGACCTCAAAAACAGTACTAAAGTTCGAAACCTGTGAAATTTTTGCGCCACCGTCCGGTACGAAACGTACCGGCTCGTTTCGGCAACGCTGACTAGCTCCGGATACAAAATTACGGTCCGCGGAGAGTCCTCGCGCGCCTTTGGCGCTCGCTGGCGTCGGAGAGTTCGATCCGGTGACGAGAGGACGAATCGAGCCCCGCGTGGCTCGACCCGTGCGCGATACCCGGCTCGTAACGTTCGCGACGTTCGCTTCGGTGGGACCGCGCGAAAACCGGTTTTCGAATCGTTCGCGAAAGGTAGGTCAGTTATCGTTCGGGATAATTCGCGGTCCTGAGAACGCGGGGAAGGAACGCGCGCCCGACTTTCGGGTCCACGCGTGTCGCTGGTCTTTTTAAATTCGATCCTTCCAAAATTGTTACGCCGGAACCCCCACCCCTTCTTGGAAGAGTCGAGAGAGAGAGAGAAAAATCTTCAGACCGGAAAAATGAAGGATCATTTTCAAGCGCTTTCCTCGTTCGTCGTATAACTTTTGCCAACTAGAAACGATAATTCCGAAACATCGAACAACAATCGCTACCCGCTTACCGCGAACCGCCGATAACGAACCAAAATTGCCGCAAAATGATTTTATTCAAACGTATCTGTCGTTTTTGTTTTCTCGATTAATCGACTTTGGTCGGAAACGGCGCAACTGCGAACGAAAATACGTTCGATCAACCGCGAACGATTCGAAACGATGAGCAACGGTTTTGTCGCAACGCGCGTTTTAATTGTCATTTCTAACGTTACGAAAATGTGGGCAACGCGAAAAACGAGTCTATCAAATATTTTTGTTTCCAGATACAAACGAGGAAGAGAGGGGACCGTTGGGTTCCGCCGACGCGTTAAACCTCGCCGCCACTCGACACGGAACGTCCCGTGCGTGCACACGGACCCGGATAACGTTACATAAACGCGGTCGTTAAAAAATACTCGACGCACCCCACTCAAGGACAACAGGATTTTTATAACTACGAGGAAAAGAAAAAGTTGACGCTGCCGGGAAAACGCGCGTCGCGCGTATGTATTTCGCGTTTTAATACTCGGTATCGTATCTCGCAACCGAGGCTGCTGGACGGAGAGAGGGGGTCGGGGGAACGCTCAGTGACGTTCAGCGGCACTGGGCCGCGCGGCTAATACCGGGAGCGTCGACCGCTAACCCGTGCTTCGGCCGGCCCATCGACCGTTCGGCGGGCGGCCAATTTTGCCGAGGATTCGCCGTACGCGCTTCTGCGCAAAGTCCGTCTACCGAGGAATCGGAAGAACGTACGAGGAGTCCTTTCGTACCGCGGCGGGGAATTCGTTTCGTCAGCCAAGGATACGAGGAAAAGCGATAACAAAGCGAATACTTTTCCGTTTCGCTCGTGGACGATTGTATCACTGTTGCGAGCCAAAAGTGCTATTCCGCTCGGGTAGTGATCGCGGCGTGTTTCAGGGCGACCAAAGTGAAAAAGCGGAGCGGCAGGCGTCCGCGATAATTTTTGCTGTTCCCGGAGCCCGTACGGCGTATGCCCGTATATACATAGACGCCTTACCGGACCCCGTACGAGTATCAACAATTTTTGAATATTTGTTTCCGCAACTGTACACGATTCCGCGTCTGTACAATTTTACCGTTTATTTATTGCGTCCTGTACTTCTCGGACGATCGAACCGAGACGATAACCCGCAAAAAGTTATCGCTCGAGACGTTGAAAAGTGGATGAGAAAAAATGTCAACGTCCACGCGGAAGATGTCGCGGCAACGGTTAGTCGTCGATAAAGAACGGACGGGACTCGAGCTTCGTTCAATGATCTCTTTTCGCTTTGTTTAAATTGTATTTTTTAACACGGTCGTTGTCCGGTTTTGTTTCGGGCACGGTTATTGAGAAAATTGACGCTTGAATCGTTGCGGATGATTTTCAGCCGCGAAGGTAAATAATCACAATTTTATGAATATGAAAAATAAAGAAAATACGTTTTCGTCGTCCTCGTCGTCGTATTCGTAAATGTTTGTTTCTTCCATGATGCGACTGTTAATTCCGTGCACGCCGAGCCAAGACGCGTCTAAGCAAATTCACGGTGTATCGAAGCTTCCTCGGCATTTTTCTTCCTTCAATCTTGCAGCAGACATCGACGTTGAAACGAAAAATGATTCGTTCGTGCGGCTCGTGTAACGATACCTTACGCCAGATTGTACATATACTTTTGTAGAGACGCGAGTAACGAACCGCGAAATCGAAACGTCTTTCTTATTTTTATTTCCGTCGTATCGTTGAACGTTCCACTAGTAATTGCAAGTTGACAAGGCGAACGAACTAATTAATTAACGTTTCGTCGGTTAAATGGAAAACCCAAATACGTTTGGTCGAGCTCTCCGATGGCTTATTCGTTCCCGAGTAAATCCTTGTTTTTAACCGTATCGTGCGATTACTTTTACTATTCTATTAACTGCGCTACGCGATAAACGAAAAAGGGCACTGTCGCGTGAAAGCAAAAGCCGCACGATCGTTGCAGCTTTTTGGTAAAACTGTGGAATCACGGTTCCAACTCGAAACCGCTCCGAACGATTTTCTAATTTTTTTTATCGCTACAAAATAATATCCCGCGTGATGTTACGGCGGGAGAGGCCCAAATTTCCCATAAAATCTACGGATTACGGGATTTTCGAAATCGTGAAATTAAAAATAAAGAAAGCGGTCTTCTCGTTGTAACGCGGCAAATCTCATCATCCTTGGATTCAGTTCTAATTGAGATTGTAATTACACTCGGCCGTGTCACCTCGGACGCTTCGTTGAAAACTTTTCAACGTCGCGCCGCCGTCGACGTCCGGAGAGAAGGGAACCCGGCTGAGATCGTCCGGAACCTCTGCGACAAATCTGATCTTTCTGACGCCACGCCGGTACAACGGTAGTACGGAGTATTTTTATGGGTCCCGAGGTAGCAATTATTTTTTTTTTCAAACGAGCGATGAACCACGGAGAGGGCGCTTCGAGATTCCGAGGTAAAGCTCGAAGGCTCCGAGGCTCCGGCTCGAGGACCTTTCGAAGGAGCGAGCCACCCAAAAAAATTAATTTACGTCCCGCCGCGTCCTCGCAAACTCGGTGCGCACGCATTCTTCGAAAACTTGATCTCAAATCGACGCAAAATGAATTTGCGTCGCTACTTCAAAGATGTAAAAACTCGAATGATACGAGTGCTTCGCGCGATTCACAAAAACAGCCGTCCGAGCGGATCCTCTTGAAAAAACTTGTATCAATATTTTTCAAAAGTTGCAACGGCGATCCGCCGCAACTTTTGCAACTCCGCGCGAAGCACCGGGGTACCGGCTGTCCCTGCGCGATAGAATTCCATTTTTAATATTCGTTAATATTCGTGCGTACGAGCCCAACGAGGAAGCCGGAACGCGAGAGAGAGAATCACGGACGAACGTACAGGGAGAGAGAGAGAGAGAGAGATACGCGCGTACATCTAATACGATATAATTGTACGCGTCGCAGTGAAAAGCAATCGCGATACTACGCAGCGTTCAAATTGAACGTTACATAGGTTATACACCGAATACAAGTTTCGCGACACGATCGAACGGACACGCGTAACAATCTTAATAATAAAAGTAAATATAATTAAATGCGAAGAACAAGGGAGTACCGATAACGCAACAAGTATACCCCGCGTAAATACCGTTTGAACGCCGATAGTAGCGTTTAAATAACTTTTTGTCGCAATAGCACGCGCGCGATGTATTTCATTTTTACAAATTCGCGAATTTACGAATGTTCGCGAAAGTTCGGAAGTGCGGATAAAATACGCGCGCATGAATCAGTGGACGTATGGAATTGGAGGAAAGCGCGAGGTGAGACGATCGAAATTTCAAGTTGGAAGATCGAAAAAAGCACGAGAGAGCGAAAGAGAGGCGCGAACGAGGAAGGAGGAAACGTACCTTGGTATGGTAATGCACTTGGTGGTGCAACTCTGGGTCGTGATGGCCTTCTCGAGTTCGTCGAGGCCAGCCGATTTTTTGAGCTTCTTGACGAGGCTCTTAACGGCCTTCTCGCTCCATTTGTCCTCGCCCTCGGCTTTCTTCCAGCCTAATAACCGCTTGACAATTGGCGGATTAAAGCTGGGCAGCATCGAAGTCATCATTTGAGCTCGATAAGACCGTCGCGGCCCGCATCGGGCCCCTCCAAACTTGTCGCACGAACGAAATTCACGATTCGCTCCGTCTATCGACTGTGGCCGAAAACGAGCAAACGACAATGGCAAAAGTAATAAAAGTCAAGCGAATGAATCAAGAGTCACCAAAAATCTCGCGCACTTGCCAATCCTTGTATTCCTTCGGCCCGTCTTTCGTATCGGCGAAAAAAACCCGATGCGCAACGAGGGTATCCGACGAGGGTCACGAGTTTTACGACGCTCCTCGCGTTCGCGCCGGTGACCGTCGCCGGCCGCGAAAATATCCCGAAAACTTCACGACGGACTTTACGGGGCCCGCTACCCGTCGAGGATTTATTCGGCGGAGCGTCAAAACAAACGCGCGATCCTCTCCGACACGAGCCGCGAAAACTTTGTCAAAACCGCCATTTTGTGGCTCCGCTGTATTGCAATTCTGTAGAAACGTTTCGGCGAGAATCGAGCCTCGTCGGCGCGTCTCGGCTCTTTTTTTGCCACCTCCGCTTACGAAAGCGAAACCACCGTCGCGTTACGAACCAATTATCACCCTCGAAACTTGCTCCCGCGATTGTCGCGATCGAGCGATCGCTGTTCTTTTTTTCTTTCCGTTTCTACGATTCTCGATTATACGCATCGCGATTTTTCGGATAGATCTTTTCTATCGACAATTTGCACTCGGGTCTGACTTTGCTGATGCGGCGAATTTTGTCTCGCCTCTGTCGCAACAAGGATCCGCCATCTGTTGGGTGGTCCGTCAACGAGACGATACTGCGAATCGAGCTTGCAGGCTTCGGGTCGGTTTTTCAATTTGTACGTTGCCTTTCGACTTGTTAAAGGAATAAAACGTTGTCCCTCGAATGTTCAATCTTCGATCAGTTTTGTGCTTGATTCGCGTTTGAAAATGTCGATCCGCGTTCTACGTCGGAACGACGGTTTTG
This sequence comes from Ophioninae sp. A BG-2022a, assembly GCA_030523105.1. Taxonomy (NCBI): domain Eukaryota; kingdom Metazoa; phylum Arthropoda; class Insecta; order Hymenoptera; family Ichneumonidae; species Ophioninae sp. A BG-2022a. The sequence continues at coordinate 24,320 of JAPYZI010001087.1, read as the reverse complement.
TTTCGACTTGGCGGAAAATTCCACGTTGAATCTATTAAAGTACGCGCGCTACGCTTGGTACCTTCTCTCGGTACCGGTGAAGCTATTGAGCTTTGCGCCACTGGAGTATCGGGAGTGCGCGTCAATCGCGTAGTAAATGACACGACACAGGAGCGGTACACCGTGCCCCTCCTGTACCCCGAGCTCCGCGCGAACTGTAAGGCGTAACGTCACTGACCGGTGGTACGAGCGTAGTGATTCGGCGTGAGCGATCGTCTTTGACGTTTCCCGGTCGAGTTTCGCTCAATTCTGAAGAGCCGTTTACGAAATCCGTCGATATCTGCTCCATGTTCCGTTTTATTGCCGATTCTCGAGATATGAAACTGCAACACCGATCGAGAATAATTGGACGAACGAATCACTGATCACGAATGACCGAGCAAATTTTTACAATCGACTTTCCTTTCTCAACGGATTCGAGCATTCCGAGTCGACAAACTTTTTTTCTATCGTCGCGTTTGGTTTAGTACCAAACAACGAAAAAAGAGACAGAAACGCACCGCGAATGTTCTTACGTGATTTACGAATTTTTCCGTTTTTCACTACTCTCCGCGAAATCGGTCAGCCAGAAATGTTTTTTTTTTTCGGTTTTCCGTGAATAATTCGATAAAAATATGAAGTTTGTTTTAAAGATTGCTGCGAAGCTCGACGGAACCAATTGATTTTGGCGAGTGACGAGGAGCAAGCGTTGCTTCGTCCCTGCGAGGTATATCGAGTATTCGCGCATTGTTTTCATCCTTTTTTACAGAATTTACAAATTTGCTCTCGTTACGGAAATTATTCAAAAAATAATTCGTGTTTCTTCTACAAAGCGTAACGAGCCTGAAAAATTTCATTTCCATAAATATGTCTCGATCGTGATTTTTCGTGATTTCGCTTATCTCGCGTACGTAACTTAAAAAACTCCGTTTCTAAAGTGTTTTTTCGGCCGATACGACGCGAAATTTTTTGCGTCGAGCGGTAGAATATTAAAGCGCCGATTAATCCGCGTTGTGTTCGCGCTTACGGGGTACATAACCTAAAAGAAACCCGACATCGTTCACTCACCGACCCGTGTCTAGTCTCGTGTACGGTCTTGACGATTGGCTCGGACCCTACTGAACAAAAAGATTGAAAGACGCGTCCTTTTTGTCCAGGGGATAAAAAACGTCGAGCTCTAAAAAGAAGAATGGACGTTTCGCCATTGTCGAGTATGAATCCGGGAACTCATTCGCACAGTAGCGATGGATTTTTGAACGTTCCGACGGACGCGTCGTCGTTGGACAGCGCGGGCACCAAGCGCCGAAGGTGACTACTCCGTCTTATACCGCTTGCCTTCCGACCGTTACGAATAACTGTAAAGAAAGAAAAAAAACGGATCGCGCAGTTCGTCGAGGACCATTAAGCGAAGAAAATTCGACGACGAGCTGGTGGAGACGACTTTCAACTTGCAGCCGCCGACGACCAGTGGAAAATCCAATTCCAGGTGTAGAACGGCGTCCGTGTCCGCCGGACCGGCCGACGTTCCTTCGCCGCAGATAGCGCCCGGTCCGGTATCGGCGGTGGTATCCGCGGTAACGCAGCTGGAACGTTGCAACAGGCGACCGAGCAGACCCGGCGGATCCAACGGCACCGGTAGGAAGAGCAAGAAGAACAAGAATCACGCGCACTCGGTCAACGCTACCAAAGATCTGGGCAGGTGGAAACCCACGGACGACCTGGCGCTGATCACGGGCGTTCAACAGACCAACGATTTGAGAATGGTAAAAATAATCGATACGATCGATCCTACGAAAGAATCGAGGAGCGGCCGCGGAGAAGCGACGCGCCCGGACGAGACTCGGAGATTATTATTTTAAATTGGAATAACACTAGACGTATGTTTGAACGTCGCTTTGAACGACAAAAGTTGCGAGGGGACGAAAATGATAATTGAAAATTGCAAACAATACGAATGTCGAAAGTTAGAAAACGAAGGGTGAAATTTGGCGGGTGGGGCGTAATACGAAAACAGGTGAGACGGCGTTGGAATGTTTTCTCCTCAGGTACACAGGGGAACAAAGTTCTCCTGTCGTTTCACCCTGCAGGAGATCCAGCAGAGGTGGTACGCTCTTCTGTACGACGGCGCGGTTTCGCGCGTCGCCGTTCAAGCGATGAGAAACTTGCATCCCGAGTTGATAGCCAGTATACAGGCGCGAACGCTCTACAGCAAGGCCGAAGAGGATCTCCTTGGAACGGTAAAATCGGTGCGTTAAGAGTAACGGGAGCGCGCGAGGTTTCACCGCGGCGAACCGAAGCGCGCTCTTTCCTTTCGCGCGCGTCGTTTCGATTGGATTCGGAGATAAGAGTCGAAACGATTCGATTATCCGCAGACGTGTCAACCAACGCTGGAGAACTTTCAAAAACTGTTGGAGACGAACGCCCAAACTTTTTATCCGGCGAGAACCGCGAAATCGCTGTTGGCCCACTGGCAGCTGATGAAACAGTACCACTTGCTGCCCGATCAAACGGTACAAACGTTGCCGCTTGGCGAACACGTCCTCAATTTTTCCGACGCCGAGGATATGATAAACGACGCGGAGCTCGTCGAACAGAAGGACGAGTCGATCGACGCGGAGCTCGCGATCGCCGATCGCAAAAACAAAAAGGAGATACGGGTTATCGAGAACGAGCTCGGCAGATGGCAAGTCCTCGTTGACAGCGTTACCGGCGCAACCCCACCAGAATTCGATAATCAAACCCTCGCTATACTTCGAGGCAGACTCGTCCGCTATCTCATGAGATCTCGCGAGGTCAGTCCACGAACCCGTACAATCTCATTTGGGTATTCCTCCGCTCCTCGCGTCTCACGTTTAACGCTCGCCGTCTTTCATATTTTTCGTTCGGCTTTGTTCGCAATGTTAGTTCCGCGGTGTCGGGGTCGGCGCGTGCCGCGCGTTCATTTTTTACGGCGAAAAAGAATTCGTTAGGGCTCCGAATTGGCCGATAGGGCGTAAAAAGTGTACCAAAGACGGCCGATCGAGTTAGCGCCCGACCAACGTTCGGCCAATTTCCGTAAGAAGTTGGACGAAACGTCGAGCATGACACGTCCAATAATTTGTCAAAGATCACCGTCGGACGATCCACGAAGGACCATCACGTCGACGTTGATCTCACTCTGGAGGGGCCCGCGTCGAAAGTCTCGCGACGTCAAGGGATCATCAGGTTGCGCAACAGCGGTGATTTTTTTCTCTCCTCCGAGGGTAAGAGGCCAATATTTGTCGACGGTCGACCGATACTCGCCGGCAACAAGATCAAACTGAACAACAATAGCGTTATCGAGGTAACGACGCGCCGTCCTTGCTCGTCAATTATATTTCGCTCCCGGTTTATTCGTTTTGCCAATTATTCTGTCGTTCGAATTTCAGATCGCCGGTCTGCGATTTATATTCCTGATAAATCAGGAATTGATATCGGTGATTCGCCAGGAAGCGGCGAAACTCAACTTGAACCCCTGAATTCGCGCACCGACGTCCGCGAGAGGCTTACCCCGTCGCTTATATTTTCCAGCACTGCTCGTGCGACACGCGCCACGCGCGCGTATCCGTGAAACTCACCGCGCCGACGGCAACCCAGTTTTATCGACCGAGCTCGAGAAACGTTACGCTTGAGGGCATTTTTCGTAATCCCGGGTCCGCCGATTGCGATACTCGTTCGTTTCTCCCTCTAGGAGTTTATCGATAAACGACACAGGCGTTGCGACAACGCGATCGATCGGGCGAATGCTTCTTCCGTCGATGAAGCGTTACGCGTCGCGATCGTACGTATCTCTATCGCCCTGTTCGGATTATCGCCCGCGTTTTACCTTGCATTCTTATTTATTTCACAATGTCGGGTAATGACCAAAATGAATTTGTATTACCGGAATATATTTCAGGAAAAAAAGCTTGCTATCAATAATTATACATTGGTGTTTTTCTTTTTATCTCCCCGTGATACTTTTCCGGGTAGCCGGAGTCGGATCGTTCGATCCGAAGCTGTCCGTGCAGCGGATACCCGGATCACGGAACAGAGAGGTGTACGTTGAACAGCACTGCTCACGGTCGCGCGTTGACACGATTCTTTTGCCTGGTTAATTTATCAGCGCGCCCGTCCGACAACGGTCCTCTTGTACACACGCGTGGACGAATGCATCGACGATGGGGTTATAGGGCGCTTCCTCCCACGAAGGAACGCCCCGTGTGTACACTGCGCTCAAAAATTATAGCAGCGGACAAAAATATGAAACTTTTGCCCGCCCCTATAATTTTAAGCCGTGCTTTCTACGCGATCCAATGAAACGACGCGGAAAAGAAATTTTCAAAATTTGTTAACCTTCTTTTCGTTACTCCACGGGCTCGGAAATGTTTATTCGCGTTCAACCGTCGTATTGCACCGAATAGCCTGTTTATTCAGCTTCGAATTTCTTTTTTGCGCGTCCACGATCATTTTTCGCGGAGATGTCCGACATTAAATGAAAAAGAATCTGTTTTCCTTCAACCATCGATGTCTCAGCGACCAATGATCGTACGGGAAATGGAAGGGCAGTTTTACACGGGAACGAACGTGCCATGAAGTTCTATCGCGATACATTTCAGAATAAAATTTGTCTCCGTCCGCCGTCTCGACCGAAAGGATCGGCTTTTTCCCTTGCTTTGGTAATCGACCGCATCTACGCTGATATTGATGCGGAGTCTAATGTCCTTAGGGATTTTTATACCTCAATGTAGGCCCCCTATAGCCCTGTAATACCCGAAATCGATCCATCGGGCGGTTTTTTCCCCGATTGACAAAAATTTAAGAAAATATTAACGGAGCCAGATTTTTGTTTCTAAAAATCGTGTAATATTTTCCTCAAAAATGGAAAAATCCATTTTTTTCCAACTGTTTTCACAATTTAGTATCCGCTAATGGGAAACGTTTTTTTTTAAATTCGCTATGCGTAAGAACGAGAGAGGTGTCCGACTTTGTCCTTCCGTCGTAACGGCTGGCAGCTCGTCGCGCCATCGCGCGGCAGTTTGGCTCGCGAAATACTTGTCTTCGGGCCGCTCGTTATAACTGTTCCGATCGGGTGACACGCGGTTGACGAACGCTACGCGAGCCCTCTTCTCTCGTGTACGTCTCTCTCTTCTTTTCCAAAAACCAGGATTACACGTTACGTTTGACAACTTTGTAAACTCGCATCGAATCGATTTAATGGATTTGGGGTCACGCGGCAAACAAGAGTTTCTCCTCGTGAGTTTTCGGTCCTTTCCGTTTCTATTGACAAGCCTTTTCCTAGACATCAACACCGTTGCAATCTTCGACAGAAGTATGAAAAAAACGTTGAATATTTTTCAATCGTTCGCGCTGTATCGAAATTTTAAGCGTTCGACCTTTCGCAAATCATATCAGGCAAATGAATTTCAAGATCGGGAGAGCGATCGGACACGATGGAGCTACTCTCGCAAAAACTGTCGCGAGAAGAGAGATTTTCAAAGGATCCCGAGACCAGAGGCTTCGACAATTCATCCGGCGATCGATGGATCTATCCTGAAAATTATCCCATCAGAGATTATCAATTCAGCATTGTACAGTCGGCGCTCTATCACAACACGCTGGTCTGTTTGCCAACAGGTATCGCGGCCTTGCGTCGCCAATATCGTTTCATTTCTTTATATCGAATTACGTATCGTATCGCGTTCCGCCGCTTCCTCGACGGTACGCACGACGGTTACCGCTTTTCACCCATTCCCGTTCCGTCTCTCCCTGTTCGGATTTCCTCCGCGTTTCTTCGCCTTTCTACGGTATCTTCTTTCCCGCTCGATACCCCACCCGAAACGGACGCGCCGTCGCGGCCGTGGCTGACTCGCGCCGCGCCGTACCGGGTTCGACGAGCCCACGGGGAAAACGGTACGGACGCCCGCATATTTTTTCGATTCCTCGGTGTACGGAGTTTTCGGTAAAGCTCGTAACGCCGAGGCCTCGGGGAAAACGGGACTCCGGCCGGTGTCGCTTATAAGTAGAATTATATAAATTATAGACGCCGTCCGAGGACTTTGACGACTTTTAACACGCTCGTTTTAACTTTCAGGTCTGGGTAAAACATTTATAGCCGCAGTGGTTATGTACAATTTTTGGAGATGGTATCCGACGGGCAAAATCGTTTTCCTAGCGCCCACGAAACCTCTGGTCGCTCAGCAAATCAAAGCCTGCCGTACGATTATGGGAATCGAAAGCCAGGAAACCGTCGAACTTACAGGTAGAATAACGCGTTTTTCGAACGACCGTTTCCGTACCGCCGCGCGCAAGATCGACGAGTCCGTCGGGAAAGGATATCGAGCGCGCAAGGGCCCAAACATACTCGTGGATATCCGGTATACTTTTGTCGGTCACAGGTCAAATGGATCGGAAGAAGCGTCAAGCGGCTTGGAGCGGTACCAGCCGGGCGAGAGTCATTTTCGCTACGCCCCAAGTTTTTCACAACGATCTCGAAAAAAACATTGTACCGACGGATCTCGTAAAGTGCGTCGTTATAGACGAAGCTCACAAAGCTTTGGGAAAGCATTCCTACTGCGAGGTGCGTACGCGTCATTTTATTTTCAACCAAAATATAAACCGACTTTAATCACGGATGCGACAACGATCGGCCGAACCGACCCATTCGCCGCGACAAACCTCTGATCTCGCGTTTCCTCTCGTCGCAGAGTATTCGATTGTTGAACGAGAGAAGCAAGTACTTCCGAGTTCTCGGGCTCTCGGCGACTCCCGGTAGCAAATTAGACGCCGTCCAGCAAGTAAGTCGTTCAACTTTCGTTCAAACGAGTTTGGTATTCGATACGATTTTCGCGAATAATACAATCGATCGGAGGCATCCACCGAGGCTGGCGGATGGGCGCTCGGGGCGCGACCGGTGAGCCCGGCCGCGCCTCGGCTACCGCGGCTCGACCGTTCAGCGGAAGCCCCTTTCTTCCGAGGCCTCGGTGCGCCTACCTAGAACACAGGCGGGACGGGGGGGGGGGGGGAAACCCGTCGACGCCTGTACGGGTTTTTCACGGTTTCCCCGTGGCCTTGGAAAATCCGGAAGAGCGCGGGGCGGTCCTCGCCGCAACGAGGCTTAACTTTCACTCGAGGTGTTCCAAGAAACGGAAGGAGGGAGTAAAGTTCGGTCCGAAGTTCGCAACGTTGCCGCGCAACGAAAATTCAATGAAAAAAATCAAAGGCTCCTCCCAAGGCTAAGAGAGCTTCGAGACTGGAGAACTTTCCGGGTGGAGGCCTTTCGAAAGGAGCAAACCACGGGAATAAATGAATTTTCGTTGCGCGAGAACGTTTCGAATTAGCAGCGAAGCGCGGATAGCGGAAGGAAAAGTACTATTGCAAAAAGATGACAAAAAAAACAAACGGACGGAACGGAGGACTAACGTTGAATTTGAATTGGAAAGGTCATACGGAATCTGTGCATTTCCCGGCTAGAATTGCGAGACGACGCATCTCCGGACGTAACGCGTTACGTGAACGAGCGAAAGCTCGAGATCGTGATCGTCGGTCTGGGCAACGAATTGGAAAAGTTCAAGGAACGTTACATCGCGATAATGGATCCTCACGTACGCGTCCTCGTCGAGAACCGCGTCCTGCCGCGAGGAAACACCGGGAATCTCTCGAAAGGAAGAGTACGCGATTGAATCGTTCGAGCGTGTTTCGTCTCGCTCCTCCTCCGCCTCCTCCTCCTCCTTCTTCTTCTTCTTCTTCTTCTTCTTCTCGTTAATCCCCCGCTTAATCCCGAGACGCGTTCCTTCGCAGATGTACTACTTGTGCAAGGAATGGCAGGAGAAACCTAACAAGCCCAACAATCACGGACCGCTCTCCAAAACGTTGATGATACTCGTGACGATGTATCACGCCTACGAACTGATGATTCGTCACGGCTTACGAGCTTTCTACAATTTTTATCAAAGTTCGTTCTCATTAGAGGTAGTCGTTGCAGCCTCGAACCGCGTCCTTCCGATCAATTTCTCGATTACCTTTATTTTTTAACAGAGCACGACGACAAGTTTTGGTTGAGCAACGAGCACGCGTTGGCGCGATTGCTCCAAGAGATAAGTCACTTCCTCGGGCCTTTTCCCGACGTCCCGTCGCGATCCGACGAAACTTTTCCACCGGTGAGTCGATTCTTTCCGTCGATAGCTTTTCGCGCGTGCTTCACCATTGGGGCGTGCACTTCCACCGATCCGACCCGTCGCGTTTTTCAAATTGTTGAATTTCGGAAAGCGCGCGTTTTTCGCGGAGACGTTTTTTCCAGCGAGCGGTCCGTACTTTATGGCCCGGAAGCGACAAGATATTTAGACAAAAAGGAAAACGAAAAACGCGCGTACCCCTCTACTCGGAGGGAAAAACGGTGACGGGTCGAAACGAGGCGGTACGCGCTCAAGGGCTCAAAAAAGGAAAAAACAGCGGTCGTTCGATCGTCCCGCAGATATCCGAAGACGTCCGGTTCGGTCACAACAAGTTTTACAAGCTGCAAGATCTTTTGCTGGAACACTTCGAGACGCGCGAGAATCGTCGAGAAGAGACGAGAGCGATCGTCTTCGTCGAGGTACGCGAAAACGTTCCCGCGACGCGTAAGAACGGGCCGTTTTTCGGTACGATAACGGTGACGATTCGATACGACTCAGTACAGGGATATCGCGAACGAGCTGTACGCGCTCCTTCTGCGATCGACGCCTCTGCTGCGCCCGCGGAGATTGGTCGGCCGGGCCGGACTCAAGCAGAAGGATCAAAGGAAAGCCCTGGACGATTTTCGTAGCAACAGAGTCAACGTTCTCATTTCCACGTCCGTTGGTAATTCCGAGAGGCTCGTTTCGTCGTATCCGCGAACCGACCCCTCGCCCCTCTCCCCTCTCTTCCGTGCTTCCCGCGGATCCTCGATTGAAATCCGTCGAGGATCTTCCGCGGATTTCCGAAAAATAGTCGACGAAACGATCGGGGTCTCGGGCAGGGCTGGTTTCCAGAGGTCGACCGGGTCGGAGGTTTCGGCGAGGGCTCCGTCGCGGCTTTTCGATCAATACGTTTACGGCTCGCGCCTGTCGGAACGTTTTTTCGAGCTCCGAGTTTCATTCAGCCCCGAGAAGAAGCTACGAACGAGATCAATGTTTCGGACTATTTTTCGCGAGTCCGGAAGGATCCCGAGGCGGCGGAGGAAAACGCCGAACGGTTTTGAATCGAGGATCCGAAAAAAACGATACGAGAGACGCGGCGGTCGTTCGCCGCGAGGGATCGGTTCGCGCTCCTCCGTTATCGAGGGAGACAGGCTCGATCGATCGTTCGATAAAAAATGTGTCGGTCGAAAAGGCGAGGAGGGTCTCGACGTGGGCGAGGTTGACCTGATAGTGTGTTTCGACGTATCCCGAACCGATCCGATCCGTTTGGTGCAGAGGATGGGAAGAACCGGCCGGCAACGCGCCGGTCGCGTCGTCGCTCTCGTCACGGATGGCAAGGAACACCAGGTAAAAAACGTGCCCTTTTACAAGTACTTTTCAAAAGCGAAGCACGTACGCGCGAATCGATGGTTCTCGAGGTTCGCGAGACCGATCGTCGAACGACGACCGGTGGGTCTCGTCGTTCGTCGTTGTCACGGAAATTTCTACAACGGGACGACGAAAAACGCGACGAGAACGTTTCGTTTGAATTTTTTAGGCTCTGAAATCTTCGATGGCGCGAAGGGATTCGATGAACGGTAAAGTTTTGAACTCGAGCGGCGTGACGAGCGCCCTCTACGAGAACAGCCCGCGCATGGTGCCGAAGGAATTCAATCCGGAGTGCCGAAAAACTAGCGTTGTCGCCCCACCTCCGAGCTTCGTCGAAACTCGGTCGCCGAAAAAAATAAAAAGGAAAGGGGCGCGTGACCCGCGGAAACGCCCCGCCGATACCGCTAACGAACCCGCTGCCTCCAAAAATTGTGAGTTCACCGATCATTCGTACGTTCGGTTCACCGTATTAAATTTCCGGAACGCGAGAGAGACGGAAAAACATATTCGATGATTCCGGTATCTACGCGCGAAAGCCACCGAGTAGACATTTTTTATCGATCGTCAACCGTAATCTCCGCCAATCGTGGATAGCTCCGAATTTATTGAAACGAACGAAACAAACGAGAAGCGCGAACGCGCGTTCCCAGTACGGCTGTGCGGCGGCGGCGGCGCCTCCTCCCCTCCTTCTCCTCCTCCTCCTCCTCCTCCTCCTCCTCCTCCTCCTCGTTCCCCCGAGTCGTGACATTCGCCCAACTTTTTATTCATCGTGATTTTTAACGCCGTTGTCCGATCAACTTTTTATTTATTTATTCAAAGAATTTGGGGAGAAGACGGCCGTTGATCCACCGACTCGACATTGCCCGGTCAAATTTCGCTAAATTCTAGAGTCGTTTGGGAAATCGTAAACGGATGTAGCATCCTTTTCGGCCTCGCTTCTATAATCCTCGCTAATAACACCCTACCGACGAGGACGACCGCGACGAAGACGACGAGCCGCCTCTCTTCAAAGAAATCCTTGTTCAAGCGGCGTTGAAAATCCCTTTTGGGAAGGGAGTCGAGCAAAGAACGCGCAAAGACTCATTATTTTTCAAGTCGAGTCCAAGAATACTCGTACTTGGACTTTTCGTTTGAAACTAGGATCGACGAGTCTCGGCGTTTTCGGAAAACGAATCCTCGAGGGGATAAAATCGGGCCATCGAGAAAATTGGCAATTCCGTACTTTGCCGGCTCGTTACGAAATATCGTCCCCGATTTCTTCATTCCTGACAAATGGCTTGATTTTATTAAAGAGACAACGATTTTATCGACGCTCGAGAAGGCACGGTTGCGCGCGAGCGACGGTCGCGCGCGAGCGACGCCGGTTCGGGAAGGAAAGGTTTAACGGCGAGTCGTTAAAATCGCGATAATAAGGATAGTTTTCAACAAAACGGAAAACGGAAGAACGGTAAGAGTCGATCCCTCCGGTGGTTCGTTCGTGTTTCAGCCGATCCCGCCGGAAGCGAATCGTTGATGAAATATTTGAAGCGTACGCGGGAGGACGTCGAGGCGAGCGGCGATTTCGAGAACGTTCGCGCACCGATCATCGGGGAGGATCGATCGGGGGGCGGGGAAGCCCGGACCGGCCGCCCGGCGGCGGCGGCGGCGGCGGCGGAGTCGCCTCGTCCCGACGGAGCCACCGTCGAACCGAGCAACGTCAAACTCCTGACGTCCGACGAGGCGGCCCTGGAATTTCTAACGCTTCGGGCGATGAAGAAGTCCCAGGAGGCGCCGCCGAACGGCCTTAAAGCGAGAACGAATCCCTATCTTCCCGCGTATTACGAGACATCCGAGGAAACAAACTTTTCCTTCCGAGTCCCGGATCTACGAATCTTGGAGTGCCTCGACGGTTCGAGGCCCCGCCGCGTCCAAGATCTCGACGCTCCGGCCGGTCTCGACGATCACGATTCCGCGGACTACCCGGAAAACTGTTATTTCCGGGCGAGCCGGCGCCTCGACGATCGCGACAACGTCGATCCCTCGGAAAGAACGCTCGACGAATTTTCCGATTCCAAGTTCGAAGCGTTGCTCGACGACTCGACGAGCGAAGGCTCGGACCTCCGGCCGAGCGAACCCTCCCCGAAAGAGGACGATCGCCAGCCCCGCTGGAACGCGGAGCCGGTCGATCGGCCGGAAAGCGCGACGGAATTCGACTTCGAAGACTCGACGGGTGGCGGGTGGTGGTCGAAAAACGAGGCGACGAACGAGGCGAAAACTCGGAGGAGCGACGATCGCCGACTCGACGACGAGTCCGACGTACGGATTCCGGATCCCCCCGGGCCCGATGTAAAATACGGAGTTTTCGAGGAGTTGTTGAACGAGGATTCGGAGACGAGCGCCGAGCGAGACGGTGCTCTCGACGATCCGGGGAACGGCGAGTTCGAGAGGAGCGTCGGAGAGTACGATTCCGACGCGACGATCGACGGACTCGAAAGAGCGAGCGCTCTCGCGGATCCGCCGGACGAACATTCCGCGATCGACTCGGACACCGATCGTCCCGACAACGAGGAAAGGAGGAGCGCGATCGATCCTCGAGCCTGCCGACTCGCGACTCGATCCTTCGGAAACTCGACTCTCGAGGCTGCCTCCGGTTCGAGAACGAACGACGAATCTTTGATCGCGAAGCGCGATAACAATCGTAGCGACGCGGATTTCGCACCCGTCGATGCCAAATCCGAGAAATACGCTTCGGACGAGAGCTACCGATCGACGAACGTACTCGAAACTCTTCGATTATCGAAAAACCTCGAGACCCGGGAGAGCGAAGACTCAACGACGAGAGTAGGCGGCCGCGGCGATCGAACGAATCGTAGGTTCACGAACGCGGGAGAAACGAGCCGCGAGTCACCGCCGAGGCGGCCGACTCGCCGCGAGGCCTTCGAAGGTACGAGCGGAAAAAAAAACTGGACGCCCGAGCGGTTTGTAAACAAGGAATACCCGAGGGCCGCGGAATCCAAGCTCGTCGAGGCCGAGGCCGAGTATTCGCGGGACGGCCCGAGGGCGAACAGTCGCGAGATTTCGGCGGGCCGTAACGACGCTCCCGTCGAATCGGACGACGATATTTTCGCGTCCGACGATATCTTCGCGGATCCGAATTTCGAAGAGGAAATTATTAAAATTGAGAGGAGCGTCGGGGAGATTTCGGGGAAAAACGGTGACACCTCCGCGAGTGAACGACCGAAGAAACATTCGCCGCCGCCGCCGCCGACGCCGCCGGCGGCGGCACCGATCGCGCCAACGATCGACGAGGATCGACCGGGCGTCGCGTCTCTCGGGCTCGATTCGAATCCGAGCGCTGGAAAGAGCCGACCTCTCGTCGGTGATTCCCGCGATTTCGCGCGCGGCGAACGAAAGCCCAGCGCGAACTCTGACGCCGGCACGCGCCAAAAGTTCTTCGGGTTCGGCCTGAATTTTGGAGCCGGAAAAGAACAATTTTTCATACGCGATCGCCGCGAGTCGAGTCTCGGTGATTCCGACTCGAATCTCGAGAACGGCGGACCGTCCTCGGAGAACGTCAAGACCCGGAACTCCGAGAGTACGATCCCGAATCCTCGAGCGTTCGCGCGCGACTTCGTTCTCGACGATTGTGACCGGGACTCGAGCGATTTCCAGGTGTCGCGACGCGTCCCGCCTCCGAGAAGGTCCGTTCTCGGGAAGGCGATCGATTCTCGGGAATCCGAGAGAACCGAGGAACGGCGGTGCGCGCACGCGGGAGGGCTCACCGAGGATTTCGAGAACGTTGCCCGGATATCGAGGGGGTCGGCGGCGGGAGTGCTCGAGCCTCGTTTGTCGCTGAGCAAAAAATTGTCTCGCAACATTCGCGAAAGCTCGTGGAGCGTGCGAAGGGGAGAGTCCTCGAGTCCGTTGCGACCGGACTCGGGAGCGGAGAATCGTTTCGTCGCGACGAGGCTGGAAGCGAGGATCCCCGAGAACGTCGAGAGGAGCGAGTCTTTCGACGAGGCGGATTCCCTCGTACCCGCGAAACTCACCGACGAGCCCTTCGCCATGAGCAAGCCCGTCGGATCGACGAGGCTTCCCCGCGCCGCCGCCGCCGCCGCCACCACCACCCCCCCGTCGGTGATACGAAACGATCGGAATCGATCCGAGTTTGAGAAACTCGTCGCTTCGACACCCTCCGAGTATCGGAGTCGCAACCTCCTCGCGCGAAGAGACCTCGCCGACGGAGAGGACGAGCCGAGACGAGGGTTCGCCTCGCGCGATCTCGACGCGAGAAAGAGAAAGAGAAGTCGAGCGGACACAGCCGCGAACAAGAGAGCCCGCGTTCGGAGCAGTTTCCTCGACTACGAAGCCGAGGTATCGACGGACGTTGACGGAACTTCCGGAACTTCCGGAACTTCCGGGGCTGACGACGATCTCGAAGATTTCATCAGTTACACGCAAAACATCAGCGACGAGGTAGACATGCACGCCCACTATCTTCGAACCGCGAGAAGCCCCCGGAGACTCGCTGGATTTTTCGTGAGAGCACCGAAGAGCCCGCGCCCGGATCTACGGATATATTCGCAACTGGTGCGCGACGACGAGCCCGATCGCTACGTCAACGTAAGAAATCTTTGTTCGTTTATCGTTTCCGTTCGATAACGTCGTTTCGTTACGAAAGGTCCGCTCGTCGCGGTAGTTATCAAATTTCGTACTCCGCGCGCGACGTCGAAATCGGTCGCACAAATTTGCTCTCGAAAACGCCCCGTCGAAGGATAGCCGTTGCTTCGTCACGGAAATATCGGTACGGTTCGTTTATCGCGAAAACGAAAGAAAGTGCCCGGTCGGGACGCGGTTCCGTAACGGTTCCTTTTTTTATCGCGACGTTTTAAAATTTTGTTAATTTCGTTGACTCTCGAGTACCGTTCGCGGCGGAGGAGGAAACCGGTCGGTGCCCGCGCGGCGTCGAGGCGGCGTCGAGGCGGCGTCGAGGCGGCGTCGAGGCGGCGTCGCGACCGTGCCGACCCAACGGACCGAATTCAAGATTCGTCGGAACCTCCTTCCTTCGCGTCGATGATATCGCTGTTCGTACCGAAACAAAGGTTTTCGAAAAACTCGCCGGAGTATAGAAAAGTACCGATCCAACGACCGATCGGATCGGATCGCCGACTCTGACGATCGAAAGTTGACGAGAAAAAAGACCTCCTGGAAAGAATCGATTATTTTTGTCGCGAAATTGGAAAAGCGCCGCTCGAGATTTCGCTCGCGCGCTTCGGAGAAGCTAATCTCGTTCGTCGCGTATCTCGGAACGTTTCAGGATTCTTTCTGCGTCGACGACGACGACGACGACGCGTTCGAGAACGAGGCGACTTCGGACGGTTCAACGATACTCGAGAGGCTCGAATCGAGGCTCAGGAGGAAGAAACGAAAGCGCGCCTCGTCCGCGGATTCCTCCAGCGGGAGAAAGCGCAAACTCGTTCGGGCCGGGGACGGGACGACGAGCAGCGAGGACGAGACCGAAGCGCTTCGCCGGCAGATCCGAGAAGAGTCCTTCGCCCTCAACGACAAACGCGAATGACCCGGTCTTTGCCGGAGAGTGTTTTTTTCTTTCCTTCCGTCGAGTCTTCCGAGAGAGTTGGATATCGCGGGACGATGTCGCGTTCGGCGTTACCACCGATCGAGGCGCGCGCGCGCGCGCGCGTGCCCGGCCTCTCTCTCTCTCTCTCTCCGTCTCGACGCGCGAATAGTCGAGAACGACGCCGGCGACTCTCGACGCGAAAAAAAAATGCGCCGAGACGAGGGCTCGTGGTCGAAAGAGTCGTCGACGCGTTCGCGCTCTCCGCGTTCGAGAAAACAAACGCCCGTTCGCAAAGTTCCTCGCGTCCGACGTTTCCACGCGTCGGGCAAAAGTTTGGGCGTTTCGTCCGTTATCGTTGCCCGATCGGTCGGTCGATCGGTCGATCGGTCGACGTTCGCCGTGTGTATCGTCGCGTTCCGATCGTCCGAAGATGAAAACGTATTTCTCTTCTCCAGCGTCCGCGCGAACAGCGAAGCGATTAAAAAAACGTTAAACGCGCGCGTCGCGCGCCTCTCGTTCGTCGCTCGAACGACGACACTTGAATTTTGTACGTTAGGATATTTGCATTATTTTCGAAACGAGAATACACTTTGTAAAACGGAAAGGTGGAAAATGATTTTCCTCGAGGCGGGGGCTCGCGGTCCTTTGTCGGCCGAGTGACGAATGACGGCGCGCGAACCCTCGTCTCGTCGTAGAAATCTCGGGTGCACCACCCGAGGCGTCACGATAAAAGCCAAAAATCCGCGAAACAAAGGAAAATACGGAAAGATCGATGGGATTTCGGCTCGGGCTCGTCGGTCAGCCATCGACGCGCGCGTTACTCTACGGGTCCGAGGAAGAGAGGAGCGCGAGCACCCGGTTCGTTACCTGGATCCGAGCGCGCCGTTTCCGAGGAATCTCTCCGTCTTTCGGGGGCTGCTCTTCGGCTCGGCCGCTCCGCCGCACCCCCCTCCCGACGCGCGAACGACGCTACAAAAGCGGAGGAGATTCGGGTTCGAGTCGCCAGTGCGGAATTCTCCGTCGTCCAGGACCGTCCGGGACCCGAACGCGAACGTTTTCCTCCGTCCAAGAGAACACTCGTCTTCCAGCGCGGTCGGTTGCCCATCGGTACGGATAACCCGCGTTTCGACGGGAGTCGCCCGATCGGCCGATCAACGAAAGATATTACTCCGAAAACGAGCGTCCAGGTTGGTGGTGCACCGCGTTAACCCTTCGACCCCTCGCGTTTCTTCCTACCGGTGAATACTTGATTTTCAACGCGCCCCCGCTCCTTTTCCGCGCGTTTTGCCATTTCATTTTGATTTTTGTCAAAATATCAACGCGGGATTGTAAAATATGGATTATTTGTTAAAAAAATGTCTCCGTAAAACAAAAAATGCACATTTACCGAAACACAACGACGCGAAAAACGCCGCGAAAAACGCCGCGGGACGATGCTCCGTTTCGCCTTGCCGCAAAAAAAAAAAAAAAAACAATTGTTCTTTTCCAAACGGTCTCTGTTTTATTTTTCCGAGATTTTGATCGGTCGTTGGCCCTATTTTTGAGAGAGAAAGAAAGAAAAGCGTTTTATCGCGAGCCGCGCGACGCGCCGATGCTCCCGTCCGTAAAGCTCGGTCGTTCGCGGCCGGAAGACTCCGAAGGGGCGGCGCTCCGGGACTCGGGGCGATGCGAGCAACGAACGACGCTTTCGGCCGAGAGACGAAGGACCCGTCTTTGCGGACGACGGGTTTAGGGGGGGGGGCAAAGGGTTTTATCGTTGATCGACGATGGCCGTTCAACTCGTTCGCGAACGCTCGACAGGACTCGAGGACTCCGCGAAGATGCGTCGCGTCGCGCTGATGACGACACTGATCGGATCGGTACTCGGAGAGACGATCGCACCGGAACAAGAATTTTCGACGAAGCGAGTTCGTCGATTGGAGATGGTCGAGGAGACGGGCTCCGGTTCCGAGAACGGAGCATCGATGTACGCGCCGCCGCCACCACCACCGCCGAGTTACCCGCTTCCGGCGGCGCACTTTTATCCCACCTATCCGGAGCATTCGGCGAAACAGCTGCACCAGCAGCAGCAGCAGCAGCAGCAGCAGCACGCGTTGCAGCAGCAGCCGCAGCACGCTTCGCAGCAGCAGGGTTACGACGGATTCTTGGTACCGGTGTCGCCGCAGCGATCCGGTTGGAGCTCCGGTGTCTTCACCGCGCTGGTACCCCTCTCCACCTACGCTCTCTCGTACGGTGCGCGCATCGGTCTCTACGTCTGGAACCTGTTCCTTCTTTTGCTGATCGGCGGTGTCTTGACCACTTCCGTTTGCACTTTCACGCCCTTCTGTACGATCACTTTTCTAGGGTTGGGCATCAACAAAAATCAGGTACGACCTTTCGCTCTTTTTTTTTTGTACCCATCGAATTTTCGAACGCGCTCGAGGGCGGCGGGACCGTTCGCCGCGAGCTCCGAAACGACGGCTCGCTCGTGATTCTTCTTTTTCTTTTTTTTCACGGAAGGAACACGAGTAACGTTGGATCTTTGAACGCGTTTTCTTTCGTATTTCGATCGTTTAAAAGAAATATGTTTACTCTTTTCGCGCAAATTGGCCATCGTCCGCGCGAACGTTCGGAAGAAGACTCGTTTTCTTCGAGAAATGCTTCGAGAAACGGTCATTTTGAAAAAAAGACGAAAAAAAATGGCTGCACTCAACGATCCAAACGACAACGGATTTTTCACTGTTTTTCACAAAACGAATATCTTTGTCGGAGATCGGAGTCGGTTCTCCGCGTCTCTCGTCGAGCGCCAAAAATCGAACAAATTCGGGCTAATTTCGAGCGCGAAACACTGAGAGGGGGGGGGA
Organism: Ophioninae sp. A BG-2022a; assembly: GCA_030523105.1. Lineage (NCBI taxonomy): Eukaryota > Metazoa > Arthropoda > Insecta > Hymenoptera > Ichneumonidae > Ophioninae sp. A BG-2022a. Next base: position 6,381 of record JAPYZI010001087.1, on the reverse strand, counting down.
CCCCGGGTCGTTTCCGCAGGTGAGGGAGCAAGTCGCGGAGCTGGCGAGAACGTACGTAACACCCGAGAGCATGAACGTAGCGACGCTCCTGGTGAAAAGGGCCATCGAGGAGTACGCGGAGCGTCAGCGCGAACACCGCGAGGAAGAGGAGAACCGGAAGCCCCTCGCCGAGAAGGAGAAGAACGCCAAGAGAAGACGAAGACGATGAATCGTCGCGTTCGTTCGTTTCGCGCGTTCCCCCCGCCGTCGAGCGTCCTCTCGCGTTTCTCCGTCGAAGCGTCGACGCGTTCGGGCGGGTCCCTCGGTTCGATCGTTCCTTTTTCCCGTTCGAGCCCGTTTTCGCGAACGACGGAGAATCATCGGTACGAGCATCGACGACGACCGTTGCGGACGCTCGGAAGCGAGCGTCGATACCGCGCGCGCGGAGGAAGCGGCGGACGTCCGCGAACAATGTTTCAATAAATTTTTACGAAAATTGAAGAAAACGACGGTGGAGCGCCCCGTTCGATCGTTCGTCGCGAACCCGTCTTCCCCGAAACTATGATCGCTGGTCGAGCGACGCGCCCTTCCCTTCCGTCGCCTCTCGACCTTCCCGTCTCCCGCGGAGCCAACGAACGAACTCGACGAGCAGAGCGACCGTTCGTCGGAAAATCCGGCGGGCGTTTTCGCGGGGAGCGTCGTTCCTCGATGCGAGCGACCCGCGCGAACGAAACGAGAGAGCGGCTCGGTCGATCGTCGGAGGCGGCGGCACCGCGAGTCGACGATCGCGCGTCGCGGCCCGCGCAACGTCGCTTCGAGGATCCTCCTCCGCCACCGAAGGCTCGGCTCCGTTCCAGTTTTTCGAGCCAACGTTCCCGTCGACGGATATCGACGGGCGAACGGTCGCGACGTCCGTTTTCCTCCCGGTGTTGGTCGAGACGCGACGCGATCCCTCGAACATCGGCGAGGACTCCTCGAATCCGTGCCCGTTGGGAATCGACGGACGTCCTCCGATCGTCGTTTCGCGGTCAGGCGCGACAACGTTCCGCGTCGCCGAGTCTCCGCGACCCGTCGTCGGAGGGCGTCCGTCGAGAGCTCGCGAGGCACTCCTCCCGGACCAACCTCCAAGAATCGCGAAGATTATTGAAAAGCGGAGGAACGAGGGTTCGTTCGGGTCCGAAGGGACGCGCGGCGACCGACCGAATCTCGGAGAAACGCGCGCGCGCGCGCGCCCCGGTGTCGTCGGACCGGATCGCGATCCTCGTTCGAGACGAAGAATCCTCGTTTGATCCGCGATTCGCGGGGTCTCGCGACGCCCGCCGGAGAACCGGTCGCGCGTCGGCGCGTCGCTTCGCGCCCGGTTCTTATCGAAGCTTCCCGCTGATAGCCTCGGGTCGTTGCAAAATCGACGCGTCCGATTCCTCGCGCGTGAATCGTCTCTTTCGTAACTCCGTTGGAGATTTGTTTTTTCGTCGCGCGGTCCCGCTCTCGCGGGGTTTTCCACGCTCGAGACGACGGGACGTTCTCGCGTTTCGGCCTCTCTCTTTCTCTCTGGTTTCTCCGTGCGTCCCTCGCCTCTCCCGCGCTCCATCCGTCGACGGATGATCCGAGTCTCGTCGCCGCGGCGGGACGACTTCTTCTCCTCGTTCCGTTCCTCCGCCTCCTCCTCCTCCTCCTCCTCCTCCTCCTTCGTGACGCGCTTCTCTCCCGCGTCGAATCCGTTCGGCGTTGAAAAACAGGAATGGCTAAGCGCGACGAGCGCGGGCACGGGGGGGGGGTGCGCGGACCAGCGTCCGCCCGCGCTCGTTCTCGTCGCGGGTAAAGACTCACGGGCGGTTCAGTCGTCGCCGAGTCGCCTCGGCCAGCCTCGTCGTCCCGTCGCGACTCGACCCGAGGTTTCGCTCGCGCTCTTTACCCAACGCGCGGCGGCGATCGTCCACGCGCCCGATTTTTTCTTCGTTTTCGCGCACGCGCCCGCGTCCGCGACCCACCTTTCGCAACGTTTTTCGCACCGTCGGGACCAATCATGAAAATATCACGACTTTTGGGCAAGTTTCCGTTTTTTCTATTTTCCCCCCGTTGATCGTCGATTCGTTACGAATCGTTCGGTCAGGTTCGAAATTTACGGGCGTTGCCGAGCCCCCCCCGCGCTCGGTCACCGCGTACTTTTCCCTACCGATGCGTTTTTCGAATTCTTTCGATTCGGTTTTTACAATTATCGTTCGGAACGGCCGGCGCGCGCGGGTTCGCTCGCGACGAAGATAGCTTCGCGAAGAGGCTTCGACGGAGCCGGAGAAATCTGACGCGTCGCGAATAAAAACGTATACGCCGGAAACGCGTACGAACGAGCCTGGCCCGTATTTCGGAATTACGCGCGCGCTTTTCGACCAATTTTTTTCACTCGTTCTTCGAAACGGTGCAACCGTCTCGAACGCGTTTTTACAAATACGATGCTTTTCGAACGCAATTTTGTAAACGCTCGCGCGCGCTTCGACGACGATCGTCGCGCGACGACCGATCGAATCGACGAAAACTCGAAAACTCGAACGCGAAGTAAAATAAAAATGTTGGCGAAAGACCGGTACGATCGCTGAAGAGCGACGCGACGATTCGCGATTCCCGATCGATGTCGGGCGCTAACCGAAAAATAATCGATATCTCGGTTCGCCCGTTTGTTTTCTCTCCGACGTTCGAAGCCGCGGATCCGTGCGTCGCGACGCGCGCCTTTACCCGGCTCCGTTTCAAATTTGCGTCGAAATCACGCGCGCTCCGAAAAGACGACGCGATTTTGCGCGTGCACGTCCCCCCTCCCGGACGGGAGAGCGTCGCGAGTCGAGAGATCTCTCGACGAGGGTCGACGCGGCTGTCCTCGACGGCGCGAGTACGCGTTTCGATCGCTTCGGGACGCGCGACGAGCGACGGGCCGATTCCATCCACGGACCGTTGATCGAGTCGTGTTGCTTCCCGATTGGGTTTAACCGGTGTTTTTCCTCCGCGCGATCCTTCGGTTTTTCTCTCCGCGGCGTCACCGTCCGTCGTTCCCCGCGTCGCGTCGTCCCGATCCTAAATTTATACGCCACGGTCGGCGGCGTCGCGCGCGCGCGAACGCGCCCGTGCGCGTTCGCGCACGGGCGCGTACGCGCGCGCGTCAACCGAGAGTTCAAGGACGCGATTCGTTTCCGGGGTGATCGACCGTCGCGTCCCGCCAAAGTCGTCCCGAACGAACGAACGGACGCGCGTTTTTCGAAAATTACGCGACACACGGCGCAATTTTCTCCGTGAAAGAAAACTTTTGTAAAAGTTGTACAGCGATAACGGTAGACGCGCGACTCGTCCTCGTTCGTCGAGCGGTCGGAGCGCTCGCCGGCGGATCCGCGGGGGTGCTCCCGGGTTCGAACCCCGCCACCGGCCGAAACTCTTCTCGGAGGCGTCTCGCGCGGTCGACCGACTCTCGCCTCTCGCGACACCCCCCCCCCGAAACGCTCGAAAGCAACGCTCCGTTCGTTTCAGAAGGGACGCTCCTCGTCGCGACGTTGCTCGCTCGTCCGATCTCCGAGTGTCAAGGAAGACCGGAGGAGCGGGCGCCCGCCGGTCCGCTCGAGACGACGTCCGTTCGATCCGAGATCGCGGCGGGTCCCTCGTCGAACGAGACGTCCGAGGACAACGACGACGACGACGTCTTCGCGCCCTATCGGGGCGAAAGATTCGACGCGTTCGACTGGAGCTTGTTCAAGGTGAGAGAACCTCGGAGCCGTCGAGCCGAGGCGTCGGGGACGAGCGTCGCGAACGAACGGCCGCGACCGCGAGACGGATCGTCGCGTCGCCGACCGTCCGAGGATCTCCGGAACGATCCCCGTTCCGGAAGTCTCGCCTCTTTGAGAAAAAAGTCGGCGGTAGGAACGCGCCACGCGTGTCCTCGACGCCTCGTTTCCGGTCGGTCCCGTCGAGCGACTCGACGAGTCGCGCCAATTTTTCTCACGTTTCAGCTAACGGCCGGCGAGTATCGAGGCAATCTTTTGGTATCGCCGCTCTCGGTCAAACTGGCGATGGTGTTGCTCTACGAGGGAGCCCAGGATCGGACCGCCGTCGAACTCGCGGGCGTCCTGCACCTGCCGGTCGGCCGATGGGCGACCAGGGACAAATTTTCCGTTATTCTGCGATCGCTGCGAGTAAGAAACCCTTCTCCCTCGTTCCGAAAGTACGAAAAAGCGCGACGATCCGCGCCGTTCCTCGATCGCTCACGCCACTCGGAAATACCCTTAGCCCGTTTTCAACGAGTACGAGCTCGACGTTGGAACCAGACTGTACGTGGACTCGAGCGTCGATCTCAAGCAGAGCTACGCCGCGACGGTTAAAACGTTTTACGGGGTGGACGTCGTACCGACGAATTTCTCGAACCCGAGCCCCGTCGCTGACGAGATTAATCGTTGGGTCGGCAACGTGACGCGCGGGAACGTCGAGGGGATCATCCGAGACCGTGAGTTTCGCCTCGCGCCCGCCCGTTCTCCCGCTAACGATCCTCTCTTGTCGGCCGCGACGAGTGCCACGGCGAACGCGAATTTTCGATCGATCTTGTCGCCGCGGAAATCCGAGCGACGCTTCGAACGAACCCATCACCGATCGTCTCGAACGCGTCTCGTCGCGAGTAACGATCGAACGGACTTTGGTTTTTAACTCGAACGACGAGCGTCGAGGAAGCAACGATTATCGATCGTTGGTTTCCGTCGCGAAAGAGCCGTCTCGTTCGATAATTTCGCGCTCCCGGTTACTCGTGACCACCGTCACCGGATATTACGAAAATTTTGCGAAAAACTCGCCTCCCCCCTTTGGCGACGAGCGCGCGTTCGCACCTCCGTGACGCGTTTGATTTTTGAAATTTTTGTGCGTTTCCGCGATACAGGGGAGGCTATCGAGGATTCGGTGATGCTGATAGTGAACGCCCTTTACTTCAAGGGCTCTTGGCACAAGAATCGTTTCTCCCCGAACGACACGAGGCCCGGGAAATTCTACGCGAGTCCGGGAAGCGGCAGCCCCCCCGTCGACGCGCCGTTCATGCGAACCAACGGAAACTTTTACTACGCCGAATCTCTCGAGCTCGACGCCAAGATTCTTCGCGTCCCTTACGTCGTAAGATCTCGCCGTCACGGATAAACCCGACCAAGACGAGCCGGTTCCCTCGCGGAGGAACCTCGAGCGGGATTTACCAGCCCCTCGTTTCGCGGAACCTCGAGGAACGTCCGAACGTCCGAACGCCCGAGATTGAAAATTTTGCTCGAGCCTTTGGGAATTCGTTGTCGAAAGGCCCCCCGAACTCGCTTCTTTTTTTATTTTCGATCCGAACGAGCGGAGAGCCCGAGTTTCCACGCGCTTCGACTCGAGAGGTGTACGATTCGACGCGCGCGCGCGCGCGCGCTCGTTCCCCGTACGCCTCTCGACCCTCCCGAGGCGTCCTCCGTTTCCGAAAGTCCCGCGAAACGCGCCTCTCTTGACTTCCCACCGACCAAGAAACTACCAATCGTCACGGGTTCGACCGCGCGCACCCTACAATTTTCTTCGATCTCCGTTTTGCTTTCTTCCCGGTTAAATTTTTCATCGGCCGATGTCGAGCGCCGGCCGTTACGGTTCCATCGGCGAATCCCGCGCGCGCGTGCGGCGCGTACTTCTGAAACACGCGCGCGCGCGCGCGCGCGTAGGGTCGCGTCGTCAACGATCCGTACGATTGACCTGTGCGAAGCTGGCACCCTGATTAAGAAAATCGAATTTTTTTTAACGCATTACTAAAGAGTCGGGTACGTAGTTGATTGTAGCGGAAAAAAATTTTGTTTGTAGTTTGACCGAAAGAAAATAGGGGTCACGCAAAAATAGCCATCCCCCGGATTTGGAAAAAATGAATTCTAACGGTTGATTTGTATAGGAAATCGTTAGTAGTTGTTTGCAGTGAACGAATTTTCGTTTGTAGTTGTTGTACAATTTTTTTTATTATTATTATGAATTTTTTAAATTTTTTCCTTTTTTTTAATAGTTACTTGTTATTGAACCTTCTGCCTGATTTGAGGTTTAAATTGAAAGAATTTCCAATTGTCGTAGAACGGAAGTTGATGAGAAGCGATCGACTTGAGTCAAACTCGCTTTGGAGTGATTTCGAGTGAATTACTCCGGTTGTGAACTCTAGTTCTTACTTACTGTGAATTACTCCGGTTGAATTACGGAGCGAATTACTCCGTAATTCAACCGGAGTGAATTACTCCGGAGGAATTACGGAGTTAATTACTCCGGTTGTGAACTCTAGAACTCTAGTTCTAGATCAACTTCCGTTCTACTACAATCGAATATTCCTTCACTACAAACCTCAACGAGCATCTTCGAGTCCATTGCGACGTTTGTAGTAGTCGTCTAGAGTTC
>JAPYZI010001086.1:0-36451 GCA_030523105.1 Ophioninae sp. A BG-2022a | reverse complement strand
CCAACTTTGAAATTCTGCCAAAAATCGAAAAATCATCGGATTTTAATGATTAAAAAAGCATTTTGAAGAGAAAATCATAACGAAGAGATTGAGCACAGAGTGGAGTGCCAAATCCTAAAGGAAACAAAGTTATCGATGATTAAGTAAAAAAACTTATTTTGCCCAAAAATGGAATTTTTTTTTGAATTTTGAATATTTTTTTTATTGGTCTATTTCGACGTAACTTTGTCCCCTGAACACGAATATACCATTTATTTTCCCGAAAACCCAAAATTTCCATGAAGAAATTGTAAAAAACATCTAAAATCACGATTTTTTTGCTGTGTGCACTGCTTTCGACGAAAACTCCAGCGTGTTCGTCATTCCCTTAATTGCATCAACTCTATCGCGGGTATACGGTGTAATTTACGTGTGAAAAATCAACCCACAAACGATTTCTTCTACTTGCGAATCTCCTCAAACGATTCTCAATCGATAAAAAAAATGGGCTCTCTACGTTCTTCTTTAAATCTTGATATTTTAATCAAAATCGTTTTTACGTAAAAAATATTGACTCTTAAATAATTCTTTCTTTTTTTCTAAAACGTTCAAACGATTCTCAAAGTGTTTGCATTAACGAAAGTGCTCAAAAATTGCTTCTTGTCGGCCAAGTTAATGAGGTTCTGATACGGTCTACTTGAATACGGTAAACGGGTACCGTACCGGTGTTAATGCACTGGCTATCGGCAATATAGAATACTTTATTTCCACACTTTATTTCTCCTTATTACTTCTAACGTTAGGCGGCTCCACCATCACCAAGCGACTTCATCCTGCGCGAATTTCTTTTCTTCGACTCCCTCCCCCCTTCTCAACCGTCGGCCTCGTCGACTGGACTGTAATTCCGTGCATGGGCCGACATCCCAATTGTGAATGTTTAATTGTTAAAAAGTTATTGACAATCTTTAAAAATGGCCGGTAGTGTTAGATGCTGTACGAAGTTCAACTTCGGGCTTTTGACCAGATGCGTGTCTCGTCACTTAGTCCTGAATCGTAAATATAATTTTACATAACCTTATTTCATCCCCTCTCACCTACTTCGGAATTATTTTGAATTTACTGAATTATATTAAAATTTGTTATCAACTTTATATCGCTTCATTATATCGTCACTTTTCATCCTGCTCCGAAATTTTGAGAAACCCAATTTTTTACCAGCGAATTATGCATCTGAAGACGTTTATGCATCTTCAAGACCTTCAACCTTTTAAGCATAAAAGTTATTTTATTTAATAATCGCTTGAAGGATAAATAACTGATCTCGGCAATGGGCCGCACTGGGGCTGATTTTGAGCCGTATTGGAATAGTTCAAATAAGTTTTTCCGATTCAAGCTTAATTCTAAAATTCATACGACACTTACAAAAGAATAAAATCTTGTTTGCCTTATTTTACGCCGTTTAGATATGACCCAACGTACCATCTTCGACAAACAGAGCCTTGGATTGACGTCTTATTTGGCTCTGAGGGATCATTACAAACGTCAATTTCTTAATCTCGAAGATTCGTTCCGTGAGAAAATGGTAACTTATACCGAGAACAGTGACACCGGTATGATATTTACCGAAGATTTAAAAGTGATGTTACACATCATGGAAAAAACGCCCGAAGATAGTGAGATCATTGAGAAAATGCTGAAAAAATTCAACTCCCAGAGCGAAGAGTTGAGATTCGGAAATTATATTTTTGGTCCTATCGTAATGAGGGCGTGCCATACTCTCAACGACTGTGAATTGGCGTTGAAGCTCTTCAATGATCCACAATTGTCACACTTCTTCAGTCAATTAACAACGTATCAGATATTGCTGGATTTGTTATATTGCAATAAGCAGTATGCCACGATAAGGAACATTTACGATAAGATCCAAGAAAATCTTACAGAAGGGCGAGCGCATCCGCGAAATGCCCTCATCATTGTCAGTGCGGCATGTTATAAGGAGGTGAGTATAATAATAATTGCAACACAAGGATATTTTGCAATACTACCGCTTCGTCAGTATATTTCTTACATTTGCAGTCCAATGAATGACTAATATTGAATAACTGATATTGATCAGAAATTTTAATGACTGGCTGGCATGAATGACGTTTATATTGTTAGATCGTATATGGAATTGCCTGCCAATATTCCAATTAAGTACAAGAATTATACTATTAACGATACCAATTACGAAATTAAATACAATTAGCTCATGATAATAAAGTTTTATGTTAAAAGTCATTGATCAGTTTACTTGTTAATTAAATTTTAATTAAGTATCTTCTTAAAGAAGTTCTTAATTAGTATCGTATTAAATGAAAATTATAGCCAATTAAATACTTTCGTTCTTAATTCGTATTCTTTTTCTGTTTGCTTGATACTATCCACTAATGTAATTCAGAATACTCCGGAAAGCTTGGACTACGCCTTAAAACTGTGGCGCAAATTGAACAATCGTGGTTACCCGCCCGTAAGAAGAGTCATCACGCATATCAGCGGCCTTGCTTTGAAGCAAAATGCGCCCCACATAGCCCTGGAGATTTTAATGGTAGCAAGGAAACCACGCTATATAGCCATCAGGTGTCTGAAGATAATGGCCCTCATCCAACTCGGCAGAATCGATGACGTAGTTCCTTTCTTCAGAGCATCTCTCGAGCGCGACGATCCGAATATCACTAAAGAAATGTACTTCAAAGATACGGTATGTTCTTGTTTTTATCCGACTCAAAAATAAAATTATCAGCCGTTTTATTTTGGTTTCAATAAGTGCATTCCGGAAATTAAACAACAATGACTCGTTAAAAACAAAGGGGTTTGGGTTTGTTTGTCTGTTTGGTAAAAATCGAGTCATTTTTCACAAAATTCACACCACATTTTGTCACAAGGCAACAAAAAATTGTTCTCGTTGTTTTTCGGAAAAGTCATCACACTGCATAATTACCCAAATAAATTATAGATCGAACAAGTGGAGGCTGCAATTCAGGCGCAAAATATTGGTCCTGACGCCGAGATTGTAAAGCTCTTGACACTGATAAAAACCAGCGATATGGTCCAGTCAAATGTGAGTATTATTCAAGTTCAATGACCCAATGTTTAAAATTATTGACGCAGTAAACAAACATAATTAAGTAATAATAATTAGTTACGTGTTACTTTGGAACGCGTTCCAGTCAAGTGACTAGGCTCTTTTACATTTACAGACTTTCGAAGATCATGCAGACTCCGAAATTTTCGTAGTGCCGCAGCTACATATGCGTCATAACAACGCAACTCGAACTCATCAAGTCGACACCAACAAAGTAAACGCTCCGGATTTCATTCGGAAGCCCGGGCTACGTGATCTTGTTTAAAAAATATGTATCGATTCCTCCATTTCGGTACGAATAACAATTCCTCTGTATGAACTAACCATCGTTTACGAGTGAAACACAAATAATAGTCTATCGAATATGTGGATTCGTAAAAGCTGCGAATTTACACAAATAAACATAAAAATATACGAACGTATGCGGATTATTCGTGAAAACCGAAAACGATTCTCTTTCGTGAGAATAAAAAAAGTTGTCAAGTGTCTGTCTCGACGGGCGTAGAGTAAGATTTTTTAATTGTTGGTTCAATTAAGTAGCATTACATTTTGGGATTTTTTTTAGTGCGATCATGGAACAAACCGAAATTTTGAAAAAAGCCTTTTATGGTACAAATCATAAACTGAGTAAACTATTTTTGTTCAAAGTGAAATAAAACAGAATAGCGACTGTACAGCTTTACTTCGACGAAGTCTTTTTTTCATAGACGCCACGGCCAGACCTGCTATCGCATCTGCAATTTTTAAGGGCATGACGAATATTACTACGTGACACACGAGTACGAGGGAGATAGCCGAAACGTTTCAAATCGCGATTTCTCAAGAATGAAACATTTTTATCCAATTTGGAGTGCAGGAGGTCCTCTGTGCCATCGTCTTAAATGCACACAATAAATTTCATACCAATTGGTTCAGACGGTTGAGAGAATAGCGGTTTAAAAATTTCGAAGTGGACCGATGCGTGTTCGTTATCCCCTTAATTTACAGTGAATGATATTATTATTTTTGAAAATTATACACGTGGATAGCTACAGAAGTACGTAGGATTCTTTTTGATGTATCGATTTTGAAAAACGGCGTATTTTTTAAATGAAAGCTCAAAATTCTTAAAAAACGTCCGATAATTGTTTATTTACAAAAAAAAAAACTGTGTAATATATCTATTGAAAATGCGAAGGTGTAAAAAGTGTAGAAAAGCGTAGCTAAAACGAATACAGCAATGATCAGAGCCGCCCCCCTGCCACAAGATTGCCGAGTTTTAGCTGGTTAGACGAAGAGGAATTCGCAGCATACTATTTTTCCGCCAACGACAGCCGACAGCTGTTTAGCAGTATGATCGAAAGAAACATGAAATGCGTTCTAAAAGAAGTATTTGAAAAATAAACAGTAAGCCGGAGATACTTATTTTATAATGTTCTATAAATTAATTTCCCAAATTAATGACGACGAAAGAGAATTGAGTGATAGCTGAAGTCCCTGTTATAAGATCAAAGAGTTTATTAAATTGAGTTTAACACACACATGAGCTCCGTATACGGCTGTTTGAAGAAAACCCAAAATTTTGTATCCCGTCGCAGCGACCCGAAAAATCGAGCACGAGTTCGAAAAAAAAACTTTTTCGTGCATTCGTGCAAGTACGAATTTTCGGAATCCCCATAATAAGCATTTCCGTCTTAGTTTTCAATTCTCCAATAATATTCCTTTGACGAGATGCGATTATTATCGTGGACGTGTAAAAAAATATATTAACACGTGTGTGTTTACATTCAAGCGACAAGAGTAACGTTCGGACACTCGTTATTTCGGGAGTTAATATTCGAAACGATTCTCGTTGCTTCTCTCTCGTTGTTCATCAGAAATTCGTCCATTGCCCGCGTCATTTTGAACTGTGTGCGAACTATCGACACCAGCCGAGCGATCCACGCTGCATTGGGTTTCGCCTCGGATGTTTGTACCCTGAAACACAAAAAAGAAAAAAAGTGATCGGTCGATCAATAATAAACGTTATTTCCCGTATAGAGTAATAATTGTTTCGGTACTTTACCTCGGCAACAGAGCGACGATTAAATTCGCCCAGCTCTCGATATTACCGGGAAACGAGAAAACGGTTTTCTGGACCGATCTTAATCCTCTCCTAGTTGTTCTTTCTCGGTTAGCCTTTTGCTCGTCTACCTCGTCGCTAAGGTCTCCGAGCGACGAGATGCAAGCTACCTGGAAAACACTGACCGCCGAAGTTTTTCGTCCTATCAGCATCGCCTTTTGGGCACAGTGGGCGAACGTGCGTGAATTGCATTGTAGTAAAATTTTTACGAGGCCGACCCAACATCTAACGTCATCTGCAACAAAGAGAAAACAGTATTATTAAATATTACTATTGTTATAACATTATTTAGATTTGATATTACTTCGACACAATAGTTAATACCATTAAAATAGTTAACATGAATTAACTACTATTATAATGAATAATAATTATCATAATCCTCCTTATTACAGAATACCTAGTGAAAATTAAAAAAACACTGTTCGTGTAATTTCGATTGAAATTGTAATTATTTATGATGAGAGTCAAGGTTGCTGTAGCCACATTTTCGGTATGCAGTCGCGCCCATTTTCTGTGATAATTATTATTGTTTCACTATTACATAACGACGATGATAAGTATTGTCGCTATTCGGTCGCTGTATTTATTACGAAAATAGTAACGATACGTTTACTTTTACTGTTATAAATGGTAATAGAAAAAACTTAATTTCCTGTAATGTCTATTTGAAAACAAGCGATATACTACAATCAATACAACCCGATAAGAACAATAAAAGTGTAAGTCAATTAGAAAATAAAAATTAATCATTTTCGAGAACGGATGGGAGATGAGCTAAATCGTTTTCTATCATACGTTTGCACATTCATATTCCCATAATGTTCCAGACTTATAGAGTAAGAAGGTAAAAATTCTTCGCTGTAGTCAAAATTGAATAACGAATCAATGTGCCTCGTTGGTTTTTTACTGACCGGGATGTCGATGAACGGCTTTTGATAAAACGCGTATAGCGCCGTCGATGTCCTGATGAACGAGGCGTGAATAAGCGGAAAGAATTGCAACGTGATGACGATGTTGCGGATCATCCCTGTAACATTCGAGTTCGTGCAAAACGAGACCAGTCAGATTCGCATCGTCGTGAAGTAATCCGAGAGCGGCTGCAGCAAGAAGACCTGCTACGGTGGGTGGTTGTATTTGTATACACTGGAAAAGCAGAGTCTTGACGTCATCAACGTCTTGGAACATGTAGGCCATCGCGGCCATCGCGCACAGCACGTGAGCCTTGTCGGAACCGGCGTCGGCTAGCCAATTTAACGTCGCTTCGTACGCGGCGTAAGATTCCTCGAAACGACGCGCTTCAGAAAGAAAAAATCAATCGATTGTTTTATTTTGTTGTGTTGAATATTGTTCGGTATCGGATATATCCCCTACTACCTACTAACATGTTGAAGTTATGGTTTTTTTTATTGATAAACTAGCGAGCCCCGCCCGCTTCGTTGGCCGTAATTTTATATAAATTGAATGATTTTTTATAATTCTTCATTTAAGACTGATGAATTATTTAAGAATTATGTAATGAAACAATAAATTAAGAATAATAACTATGGTAAGGCAACCATCACAATTCACATTAATCTTGTACATCGATTTCATCTTCTTCCTCTCTTTTCTCTAGCGGGTGAAGATTGTTATCCACAAAAAAAGAAGAAAAAAATATTGATCCTATTGCTACCAAACTTGACGGGATCACCCGCCAGGCCAATCCGAAGATTGCCTGAAAATTTCATCGAAATCGGTCCAGCCGTTTCTGAGCTATAAGGAACGTACAGATACACATTGTCTTTTATGGATATAGATTACCGATTATATTATCTATAAATTATCGATATTTCGAAATACTCGATTTTCTGGGCAGATATGATATAGAGTGACAAAAAAAATAAAGAAGAGGATAATTGAGCAAAGATCAGTGAACAGAGACTGAAGATACCTTTGAACAGCGCAAGAGCAAGCTGACAGTGAGATTTGAAGCTCGCCGTTTTGATCTTTTTGCAGGCTTCGATTGCCTCGTCGTACTTTCCCAATTGAACGAGAACTCGTGCTAAATTAATTCGTAGTGAATCTCTATTGGTTTCGTTCTTTTCGAGTTTGAGAGCCTCGCGAAATTCATGAGCTGCCGGTTGCGCGAGCTTGTTTCGTTCGAGCAGCAAGCCGAACGCGTTTCGTCCGCACGCATCGGAATCTACTCGTTCTGTGATGAAAGAAGGATCGGCACAATTCTGGTACTAATACGTTCAAAGTCAATCTTCCAAAGTCATTTTTCGTTCAGGTATAATTTCTATCGTACCGATATACCAGGTCATGGCGTCAGTAGCAACGGCAACCGCGTGCAAATTTTCGATCGTATAAGTGTAGAGAGGATCCTCTTTGGCTTTTGGATCGAGGAGAGTCGTTAATACCCAGTGAGCGTAACCTATAGCTGCTTGACCGTGATAATCGAGACTCGTAGCATGTCGATAAAGATCCATCGCCTCTTTTCTATGCAGCGCTTCCGCGATCATTGCCTGTCCTATCCAACTGTTCGCGTACTCGGGATCGGCGCGTTGAGCTCGGGAAAATGCCTCGTTTGCTTTGTACGGATCGCCTGCAGGTGGTAGAAAAGATTACCAAGAGTTAAAGATCACAAATTCTCTTCGATCGTAATAATTGATTGCGCTAAATATGTATCAAATATATCGAAATGTAAAAACGCGTTTCAATGAGACAAAATATCATTCGATATAAACTTTACCGAGATTCAAGTATAAAGTCCCGAGATTCGTCCAAGCGATTGCATTGTTAGGCTCTCGGTCGATAGCCATTACGCAACAGTGCTGCGCCAAAGCGTAATTCTTAACTTCCTCGGTCATACAAACGGCAGCGAGAATGTTCCAATGAACCCACGTGGACGGCCGAAGTTTGACCGCTTGCTTAGCAGCTGCCAGACATTTCTCCGCCAATTTTCGACGATTCTCTTGTGACTCGGATTTCAACTGTGACAGGTAGCAACAGGCAAGATCGTGCCAAAGCAGGGACGAATCGTTCGAGAGACTCAAAGCTCGGCAGAAGCATCTGAACAGAAAAACAGAACGTTTGAGGATTCAGGAAAATTTAAGGATGCAGTTATTTTGTTGTACGCATGTAAGACAAAATCGGACGCCAAATGTTTCGTAGCAGATCACTGATTTTTTATCTCGTTTCGAAAATCTTTGTCATTATCCAATTCTTATACGGTAATCTTTAACTATTTAAGCTTTGAGCCTTCGGGCTTTTTAATAAGAACTCATAGACAACTGCATCACTTCGGAAAAAATTGGATACTTTGAGAGGAAATTCCCAAAGACTGCTTTTTGATTCTAATCAATCTGAGATTACTGTTTTTAGAGGTTAATAGGGTCGAGGGAAACTTTTAGTCGTTTGAAAAAAACCGTCTATATTCATGTGCAAAAACTGAAGAGAACATACATATTCATTGCTACCTTGCGAGTGCAAACAAGCAATACAGAATAAGACACTATGTACTAATAAACCTGTTTTTCTCATTTTCGTTTCCCTCTTCTTAAAAATCTATTCAAGCTCCTTTTAACCAACGCCAACAAGTAAACGGCTGAAAATAGCGAAAAATGCATTAAAACTAAGAGTTGATTTACCGTGAGGCAAGTACGAATAACTGGTTCTTCTTGATAATAATGCGTTCCTCATTGCTGTCCGATTTAACGAGGCCTGGTGTGACATTTAGATAACAATATTTGTCCGGCAAGATTGCAACTGTGTAGCAAGCATCGCCGAGGAGCTTCCACAAGCAGGTCAGCTCACTGTTCTCTACGATTGCATCGGTTAGGCTGTCCGTAGCTTTTTGAGCATTTCGACGTGCACGCCCGAGCAATTGCCGCCGAGCGTTTTCCTTTGCAAGACCGAGACACGTTTCCGCTAGGCCTTTCAACGCTGGTACATGACGAGGCTCCTGACTGAGAACTTTGCCGAAGTCCTCCTCTGCCTCCTCGTGTTGACCGAGCGCCTATAAATGGAAAAATCCATTGGGTTATCATTGTTGTACGTAGTATTGGTGAAAAGGAACACACTGTCTGATTTGGCGACCGGTAGCGATTATAAAAACATAACTTCCATGGACCCTGATTTTTTCGTTTTTGTTTTTCAACAAATCTCAGCATTTTTTTGTGTATTTTGGAAAAGTTCTGCTGCGCTTTACTGAAAAATCAACCGATAACAGTATGAGAGCTAAACGACATCAGAAAGGAAAACATCTCCGTGCCGACCGCAAATTCGAAAAGTAGAGTTCTAATTGTGGAGAGGGATTTACTCTACAGTGACCTAATTTGGAACGATATTGGAGTGAACTCACCATTTTGATGTTTGCCAGCTGAATCATTGGGTACAGAGAACCAGGACTGAGCTCCAGAGCCCGCTGATAAGACCGGAGAGCCGAAGTATGAGCTCCTCGTGCCAAATAAGCATCAGCCAATGATTCCCAGCAATGGCTGCGTATAATTTTATTCATTTCGAATCGAAAATGATCGAATGAGACGAGAACGGCAAGTTTAATTTGAACATTTTGTTGCCACGTGTCATTGGATACTGCTAGAAAAATACTTTACTTGTCGTAGGGGTCAGCCCGAATAACGTAACGCAAAGATTTGATCGCTTGGCCGACCTCGCCTTGATCCAATTGTTGAAGACCCAATTGTAGCCAGGCCCACTTCGGTCCACCACCCTCGGTCGTTGTAACTCGCAGTAGCATTTGCATGTTTGCTTCCTGGAAAGAGATTGTCGCTCCTTTCATTATCGCGCAACCAATTTCCTCTGGGCTCAGTATTCAGGATCCGAAATCCTCGTTACTTTTCTCCACAATCTGAATATATACGAACTGTGTTTTTCATGAGCCTGAAAGCCGTGCTCAATCCCACACCAGCCTCATCCGAATTTGGATTGATGCGCAACGCTTTTTGATAACATTTACGGGATTTTTCAAGATCGTTGCCGCGCTCCCGATAATAATGCCCGAGATAGAGGAAGCAATGAAAATTGTTTGGATCAGCTTGAACTCCCTTGAGGAAAGCCATCACGCTACGACTGTAATCGTTCATCAGCCAGCTTAATTGACCGAGTATCGTCCAAGCCTCGGATGTTTCGAGAGCTGAACCGAGTACGTCGGTAGCCTCCTCGTAATGTTTGCGTTCGGTCAGTCCGAGAGCGCGCAGCACTGTCGCTTCTATTCGTGTCTCCTCGTCATGTTCCAGTTCCTCGAGAAGGGACTCGGCTCGCTCATCGTCAAGAAGAACGTAAGCACGCGCGAGTAAAAGCTTTACGCGGTTCGTCTCCTTTTTCGACAGCAACTGAAATTCGACAATCAAGTATTATTCCAATAGCGACTCTGTTCCTGTCAATTATTATACTTTTACTCATTATTACTTCCATTCATTACGGGATATTATCGGTGGAATACATTTTTGGACTAGAATTTTGCAAGAAAAAGTTTTCGATTCTAGGCCGTTACCTCGCGACATCCCTCGACAGCTTGTAACCATTTTTTGGGATTAGAACTCTTGGCCAATGCCTCGACTAATACTAGGTCGATTCTTTCGTGAATCTCCTCGACTTCGTTCTCCCCGAGTAGTTTGAGAGCTTCAAGGGCCGAGGTCTCAGCTTCGAGCCAGCAGTACAGTCTCAAATTGATTTCACCGAGCAAGATCCAAGCGTGAAATAGTGTGGGTTTTGAAACGATCGTTTGATTGAGAAGATCGCGGGATTCGATAAAATTTTTGTTTCGCCAGAGCTGAACACCACGGGCGAAAGTAGCTAGATACGAAGAAGGCTGGAGGGCAAAGAGGGCTTGATGAATTTCCTCGATGGCCACTCCGTCGCACGTCCCATTCAGGACCGATTGTTCCGAGTACACGCGGCAAATCCATTCTGTACAATCGAAACGCAATTGTGTCATTGAATATTACAAGCCAATGCTGCGTCTTCATTACCGCGACGAAACTCACTTCTTTTTTGAATGATTAAGCAAGAAATTTCATACCCAATGGCTCAGGATCGTTGCGAAACTGTTCATACATTTGCAGCGCAGCTCCTAAAAGTTTGTCGAACTTGTTCCCCTTGTAAAGTACTTTGAGATATCTGCGAAAGAATTCTTGACGATTGCGACAAGTCTCATCCTTGACAACAAAAGACATAACATTCTCGTACAAATCCTTGTGTTCCCTGATCAATCGTGGATACTTGGTGAATAATGTCAGCAGTGAATGTTCCAATGACCGTAGTCTTTCCTCGCTTGCGTCTACTCTGAGCTTGGACAGTGTTGAAAATACATCATCCACAACTTTGGCGTCGTCCAGACGCACGGCAAGTCGTGAAACTTCTGATGACCAGTGAGCAAACTTTGATGACTGACTGAAATTTTTGTATCTTTAACTGTTAATTGTTAAAGTTTGAAAATACAGTTTGAATAACACGGATTAGTATACCTGTCAATCTGTAAAAGTTTACAGTACGCCATTACGAGCGAGGTCCAGCTTTCGGCATTGTCTGGTTCTTTTTCATAATACGCGACCAGACCTTGCCACGCTGGTAGATTTTCAGAATTCAATGCTATCGCTCTCTTAAGAGCCAATGGAGTCTGGGACTTGTGCTCGTCTATTTCTCGTAACGCTGCTGCCAGTATAACCAAAGCGGTATAATTGTCTTTGTTCTTCTTGAGGATTTGTTGACACTGTTTCATCGCATCTACATAACGGTGCTCGCGCAAATGATTTCGAGCCTCCTTCAAGGCAGCCTTCACGTCCGCGGACATTTTTATTACTGTTGAAATAAAAAGTGTGAGACTTTATTGTTTCGTTCGAATACGAGAATACGCATCTGAAATTTGACACTACTAAACATAACCTATCCATCGCGATTTACCGACAAAAATCGGTGGGGAGTATTCCTATTCCAAATAAACGATGAAACTTCTTAGTAAGCATGTGCCTTTTGCTTCCAAATTGTTGCCTGAGTGAATCAGCTAATTTTTCAGACTGTATTCTACTTTACACGATTTTTTAATGCTATCGAGAGCTAAAAAATTAAAACGAATAGCAGTCACGTTAATTATTCATATGTGTATATATATATATATATATATATATATATATACATTCAGTTTTGAGAGTTGGGATATGACAAAAGTGAAATTTAACGGGGGACCTCACTGTGACAGTCTCGATAATAAGCATTTTGCGTCAACTTTTTAAAATTACTTAATACTTTTTTATGGGTTTCATTTACAATTCCACATACATAGACGTAGATTCAAGTAAATTTTTATCGAAAAATCACTATGGTTAAAGTGCATTTAAATCGCAGAGTGAATACGTATCGGAAATTTCCCTATATACTGATGATATTGAAATCTCTGATTTGATTGGTATGGAACAATTGTTTCATACGAATAAAATTTTATTTGTTAACGAATAAAGTTTGTATTTTCTTTCATTATTAGTTAATTAATTTTTTTGTTTGCAGATGTTTTGTTTGATAACAAATAAAATTTGTCCACAGCCGTTATAAGTTTCTTCTTTAATATGGCCAACTTCGGAGAATCGAATGAAAGGAGTTGATACCAATATGGAAATGAGACCCTAGGGATTGCCGGTCTTGCGCGCACGTGTTATTCATAAGAAATGATACAATGTTTTCATCGCCATAACCTATTTCAATAAGTGATCTCGCTATAAATGTAACTCGACGGTGAACTAAGGATTAGGCCTACTTTATAAAAAACCTCGAAACCAGCGTTGATTATTCGATGGCTATGCCACAATTGTCGAGACGTTTTTTTCCAATTTCGACGATCTATAGAGGGTTTCATTCAAACTTCAGCAAGTTCGATCAAAGTCGAGCGAAACAAATAAGCAAGGAGACAATCGAAGAGTGTAAAAGTAACACAGTAATAAGTAGCGAGACAATCGTTAAATTAGAGAAATTGTCGCTCGTTGATTTCGGTAATTCCTCGGGAATTCGAAGATTGGAGAGAGCCATAAATTTTGCGGAACCTTTGCGTCAATTGCTGTTGGACGACTCGATCAAGCCTCTGTACAGCGTTCTCGAGAGAACGAAATTACGACTGCGCGAAGATCGCGTCGATGACGGCAATTATCGCGACAAGATATTAAAGAATTCCAGTAAAACGGAGGACGAATACTTCATAGCGCCACCAGGGAATATATCTAGAAAGCAATGAGTGGCTTAGTGGGCTTAGAGACAATTTTGAAGTCGCTGGGCGCTGGTTTTCTCTGCCTAGGAAGTAAAGGCTTTATTTATGGCGCTCAAGGTAAATTGTTGCGACGCAACATAGAGTCCTTGTGGTTCGAACGTTGCGTCACCTGGCCTCCTTACAACGTGTTCATGGCGACATCCAACAAAATTGCTGAAACTTTGACCATGCTACACGAAACGACATCCGATTTGCGACCCTTTGGATTGGCAATCATCGAGGATACAAAAACAATCTGGAATTCAAGTTTTCATACTTCCGGCACCAAAGCGTTTCCTCACAGGATAGCAAAAGTAATGACCATCACGGATGAGGACAATGGAAAAGACATATATCACAGGATACAACGGGAGCGCAAAGTATGGTGGCGGAAATTTTCCAGAAATCCTGCAAGGTTTGCTCTTGCAGAGGCCAAGAAAATAGGCAAAAGTCGTGAAATTATAGACATCACGGCAAAATTTCCTTTTGGTGATATCATTGTTGAAACTATAATATATCAGCAGGACACAGAGAAGAATTATCCTCAGGTACAAACACAGAGCACTTGAAAGAGTCTTAGGCACACTTAGTCTTAGTATGTCAACTTTGAAATTCTAAATTATTGACCTTTTCGCCAAGTGAAATTTTCATTGATCATACTGATTAAAAAATAATTCTGATGAAAATATTGCAACGACGAGGTCGGAATTTCTCACACAATTACTCAATGATCCTGCTAGATTCGTATTTTATGGCATTGTAAATACGCATTAACAATATAGTTACTTTTCATCAAACAACGAAAAAGATATTTTCTTAGCAGAATAATGGAAGTCTTGTACAGCTGGATAAAATCTTGAAATTACTAAACTGTTAAACCATAGAAAAACAGTTACGGTTGATGATGCTACATGGGCGCCTATTCCACTTATTTAGTATTTCGTCAACTTTCGTACAATTGTTATTCAGGTTCGAACACTCTTGCCTGACACTAGCGATTGCGAAGAGGCTATAATTGAAGTGGAGGCTAAACAAATATGAATTCGTGTCCAACAGATTGCCGATCCTCGGTGCGGTTCCTCAGTGGTTCACGTGGTTGAAAGCATCGCTGCATTGGACTGGGGTTCATTGGTGATGCTGTGTGACGGTTATGAGCACGATGAAGCCAACGGCTTTGGCGAGTTGAAAATTCACCCAAAATTATCGCCCTACAAAGTCGGTTTTTATCTGTATCGAAATATTGAAAATGACGAGGATCCAAAAGCCCAGGAAAAAACACGGCTCGTGTTCTATCTGAATAATTTATTAAAATCAAAAGGTCTTGACACGGTGTTGACTCGGACCGAGCGGGGAGTTCAGAACTTCCACGTACCAATGACTATCAGCGTTGACGATGCGAGTTTGCTGAGCGGTGTAGTTCGCGTTAAGAGCCAATTGACGACGATATCCGAAGCGGTTCACATAACTGATTTACCAAAATACGTTGCGACTCGTTGTGCCTAAAAAAAGCAGTCGCGCAGACGGTTCGCGTGGTTACAATCGACGTTGAAAGATCATGCGTATTTTGTTTGCTCTTTTTTTTCCTCATCGACGAACAGATGTGCGCCATACCGTTTACTCAATTTGAAGACTGAACTAATATCCCGTTGAAAGTGTATATTAATCATTGGAATGCAGTGAAAAATATTTAGATAAAATAGCTAAAGGTTTTTCCCTTTAGATTCAAACAGCGGAATATCATATTCGGGTTCCTCGTTACAGAAATAATATGTAAATCTGTGAAAACTCGTTTCTTTTTCTTCATGCTTATTGAAACTAAAATGTGATTGAAAAACTATGGAGAATTTTCATTGCATTCCAACAACGTAAACGGTAGTTATGCTCCGATGTTTCGTACATGTTGAAAACAGCTCGTTCGGGTGTACCAGCATAACGGCGCGTAAAGACGACAAAATATCCTTCTGTATTAATCATTGTATCGGGCGGTCGGTTAATTAAAAAACGGCATCCTTTGTTTCAATCACGCAATAAATAAAACACAATTGTATGAGCAGCGAGTTTCGAGCTTTTCTATTCGTGTTGGGTATAAAAGGGCTCAAAACTGCATGTGTATTTTTTTATATTATTAATCCTAGATTGGTTCTAAGGGCACGAGTGGGAAGGTAGGATATTTTTCTTTCCGTCGAACCGCATGATTTTTCTTCCACTTAAAATGGACGATCTGTTCATTTTCTCGTTTATTGTCGTCGTCGTCGTCTTATCGCAACTGTGACCACGACAAAATTAAAGTGCATCATTCATTTTTCACATTCGCTCGAGAACGCTTCGTCACGTGGGCGAGACGGAACAATTCCGTCATTGATTTTACAAATATGGCTCTTATAACTCGAAATAACAAAAGAAAAAAAAGGAAAGATATGGGAGAAAAAGAAGCGACGATTTAAATGCAATTGCAACGTCTGTTTTTCATCGCCTGGCCCCCCCCTCTATTTCTCCCGCGTTTATTTGATTCCGGTTCATTGTACGCGAATGAAGTATTCCCCTTTATAAAAATGTACAAGGTTCGACGGGGGGCGCGATGATAAATGTTTGGAAAATGAAACGGAAATAAGGAAAAGCGGAGGACGAATTCGTGTGGTTTGAAGAAACAATAATTAAGTGAAACGAATATTTCAAATCAGGATTAATATTAGCGGGTGAAATGGAAAACGCGTTTTTAATGAGAAGAGTTTTCAAAAGTATCTCGGAAAAAGCCACTGAGGAAAAACTTCCGTCTTTGTGCGCGTCTAATTCTTCTTTTCCACTTCTATTTCACTCCTCTCTCTCCTGGAATACTCATTAATGGCGCTTTTTTTTTCTTTATGAATCTTTGCATATGTATCATTAAATCTGACATCCCTCCATTCTCACATTATTCACACTCTCAATGTTTTGCGCCCCGTTCTAGTTATCATTTGGCGTTGCGTGTCAAACATTCACTCTTCGCTCAACGTTCTATCGATCGACAATCCATTTTTCAAAATTCATTTTGCATGAGCTTTTTTTTCCATTATCGCTGTCAAATCCTTGTCTTTGCGTTGGTTTTTTCGCTTAGCTGTCTACACGAACCTTCATTAAACCTTTTCCCAATTTGCCCTTCTCTCGTTCTCCCTCTCTCTCACTCTTTTTCACTCTCTCTTACCCAGATTCTTACATTATGAGAGACGTACAGCGCAAATCAACAGGCTAAGCGGGTAATTGCAATTTGTTACCTCGGAGTACTTTGGTGATGTACAAGTAAAAGAAATCACAATATAGAACCGTCTGTACAAGACCGGCCACAATCGCGATCAAATCGTAGTGAGCTTCGGAATAATAACGGTATACCCAGTTTAGAAGATAAAGACCACGATATGAACCGAGAGCAAACAAATAATGACTCGTGATGCTCTCCGCCTCGCCAGTCTTCGATACCAAAAATAGTTGCGGTAGGATTGCTACTGATTCCAAATAAATGCTGAATGTCCAAAGTATCTCAAGTACCGCGAAGTCGTGATTTATGAGGAGCGAGAGTATGACTGCTGGGATCAATAGAAATTCGATTCTGAAAACCAAAAAAAAATTATATGCACAATACATTTTTGTCTCAAAACACTGAAACACTTTATTTATTTGTTTATTACTTGCTGCTGCTGTCCGAAAATTGTTAAATTTTAAGACTAGTGAGATATCATTCTCTATTTTACTTTTTTAGAATCACTGTGAGATTCTTTTTTTTCATAAATTTGTCAAAAACACGTGTAATTAAAAAATTGGAATGAAGTTTCTTTATACGACTTACATTTTGATTACTAAATTAGAAATTTCAAATGTATATGCTTGACTTTCCAAAATACACACTTTTATCACATAATCCTATAGTTTCGATCTTCAACTTTCAACTTCTTTTCTTTTCTGATGATACTTCTTGCTAAAACGACCAATCCTGGCACAGTGTTTGAATAATAAATAATATATTCTCGATGTTACGCAATTAAAGTCAACTCTAACTTAGCAAGTTTACTTAGTAAAGCCTAATCTTGTCAGTACAACATTTTATAAGAAAAATGTTTACGAATCACTTTGTAGCATATGTTTGACCAAAAACGTGAACAGCTACAGTTCTTCCAGGAAATCATTACAAGGTATGTTCAAACCAAATCATAAGGTAGGTTGAGTATAGTTCTTGCCCGACCGTAGTCATGAATGAACGTGTACAGTCAAAAAGATATAAAGGAAAGGACTCGCTTCGAAAAGCCATATTTAGACTACAATTGGTATGTTATTTTTTTTGAGAATGTTTCTTTTCTGACGCATTTTCTCATTGACCGTACCAGAGATACCTACACTAATAGACCAATCGGAATTCCAAGTGGACGATTAATGATGGAGCTGACTTAACTTTTTATTCATAATAAAGCATTATGGTTTATATTCGTATGCGACCATAAACATTTATGACAAAACAGTTCTTAGCATTTGTTACACTTACCTGAATGTGTCGTGATTGTGATCATAGGTAGCCTTGAATTTGACGTACATCAGATATATAGTGGTATAAGACGCCGCTATAAATACAACTTTCATAACAAAGTTGTACGCCGATATGTACGTCGTCAGGAGATCAAGATACCTCGATGTGTAGACTATAGCGAAGAGGATTTGGGATTTTCCACTTATACCTAGTGAAAATGAAAAATAATTCTTGCGGGCATCCAAAGAAAAATATTTTTGTAAAGTCGTCGTTCGACTTTTGTCAAAGATGAATTTTCACTTCTACCGACAGTTGTCCCGTTTCGTTTACGTTCAAAATTTTGGGAGACATCCGTATTGAAAAGTCTCAGGACATATGAAATAAAATGTAAAATTCGTTAGTCGTGCAAATTCGTATTTTACGGCGACACCAGATGCAACCAAATGGTAAGATCGGAGAAGTATAAGAAAGACGGAAAGAAGAGAAGATCGATCGCGCGAGTTAACTCGCGCGTCTGGACACTCAGCTTTTCTCTTTTCCCTTTTGAACGTAAAATGAAAATTGGGGGCTCGAGAGACAGATTGAAAATTTCGAACTTACCGGCACAGCTTCTTGTCTTCCATATTTTTGCTAGAAGAACGAATATCGCGAGTAAATGCGACAAATCGCCGACTAAACGAAATATATTCATATCTCTTTTGTTGGTTAGAAAAAAACGTCTGTGCGATCCGTGTTCTTTTTTTTTGTTCGTTCCTCCGCGCCAACGAGTTGCGAGGAATGAGAATAATTAACGGGATAGTCTTCCACTCGTAACTCGTATTTTCGTTTTAATCGCGTAGGAGTTTTATACGCGTGTAACGAAAATCTTAACGAAAAAAAGCCAAAGAACAAGAACCGCACTACACAAATATGACGTGGCTTCGCCTGTAACGTCGGCAGATGGCCGACAAACGAATACTATGGTTTTTAAGGGGAGTATGTTTTTCGAACGAATTATATGTATTGCATGTGTGTGACGAGCGAATCAAGAACCCATACCTTGAAGTTGTCGCTTTCCGTCACCCCGCAAAGCACGGAATTTCAACTACTTTCACATAAAATCAGACACGATTTCATTTATAAATTGCTTATCGGAATTATCAGATTTTGCATCGTTGAATTAATTTTGCGCGAGATTGTTCATTTTGCTAACGGATAACCGATTCATTTTTCGGCTTGCAACGTGGACGTTTCAAAGATTCCCGCCGTTTCGGTCGCTCGCGATATGCCTGCTAAAGGTTCGGGGAAAGAACGTCGCGGCGCTACTGCGAGGACCACGCTGTTACCGGCCACGATGGCGACGAGCGAACAAATATGACAGCACGAAATATCGGTGAAAAATGACTCATCGCGTGGTTTGCGCACTTTCAGTAACAATTATCAATTACTTTCTCTTCACGGTTCGTCCGGCTGTGAAAACTCTATCGACTGAATATTCCGGTAAATTTCAGGTTACATAACCTCGGAGAGCAGAAAATTAATAACATTCTTGAAATTTGAGGACAATCTGATAATGAGTCCAGCAGGGCGCGAAAACCCAAAAGGGATGAAAATAGGAAATTTTATCCTGGAACATTAACAATTACCCTCCCTCCGCAATTTACCAAAAGATTATTCAAACAAACATTATCGACAATCTCAATAGCGCCGTGAAAAGAGCTGTCTTTTTCAAATCCTCTGCCTCAAGATCTCAGGACTGAAAAATTCTACTCAGGGTAAGGGAAGGTGAGAGCGAGGAAATGGGACAAGTCATACGCGGTATCGCGAGCAGCCTAGGGATCGCTGGCGCGCGCGTCCGCAGCGCCAGACCACGAGAAGTGGGGTGAGGGGTATCGGAGAGAGGACAGGTTAAATAAGAGAACGTAACCCAAAAGAGAGCGAGAGATTTCAGATACTCGCGACGGCAGATTGCTGAACGAATGACGGAAACAGTGCACCGAATAAAAAAGGGTTAATAACAGCAATAATAATAATAATATAGATAATTGTATCATCGAAGGAACGCCGGAGAAAAAGAAAATTAAACGCATGACAAATATGCTGAAGCTAAAGAAAAAATCGTTGGGCCGCACAGCTTCGAGAGAGTGTTGAAAGAATAGTGCATTGCGGAGGGTTTTCGTCGGTGTTCTCTCGGCTTTGCTCTGCTTCCTTACGAAATATATGCATATATATACACACACATGCACGCATACTTCGCCAAGGTGTATGATATATATGTATATATCATCAGAGTGTGATTAATACACCGATGCATGTAACACGCCTACCTGCTAGTCCAACCGTGTCTCTTTTGATACATCGTCTATCCCCTCTCTTCTTCCGTGCAATTATACACACCCACCCGTCTACACTTATATGTATCCATGTTACATGTGTGCGTGTGCTTTTTCATACCACCTCTTAAGACTTCAATTGTACACAAAAACGTATACTCTCAGGAGAGTTTTTTAAATTCTCGAAAGGCCAAAAAGAATCTCAGCCGCAAAATGCGCGGTGACGAATTTCTCGCGTTGTTTTCGTTCGGCGATGTGCACCTGTTCCCGATACGCAAATTCGGGTTATAAACACACGATATACTCGTTATAAATTTTATCAGTATCCCGCATACAGTTTACCTATTATTTTTCTCTTCTTTATCGCTCTTGAATATTTTTCTCGTAAAGTGAGACGGTTCAAGATTACTCCTGTGTTCGTCCGGTTTTCTTACGATACACCTCTTCTCTAAGAAACTCTCGTCCTGGAACAACCACCGAATCTCGGAGAGATCGGACGAGACTCGCATTTAGTAGAGTGGGAGCTACTCTTCCGTGTGCAAAACACTCCGTTTGCTGTCACAATGGAATAGCGGCGGAAAGACTTCTTCGAATGTTCGGAGATGAGCAACCCGAGGTGGATTTGCTGGTACCTTTTGGAA
Source organism: Ophioninae sp. A BG-2022a (assembly GCA_030523105.1). NCBI lineage: Eukaryota > Metazoa > Arthropoda > Insecta > Hymenoptera > Ichneumonidae > Ophioninae sp. A BG-2022a. The sequence continues at coordinate 15,566 of JAPYZI010001086.1, read as the reverse complement.
GGCGTGCCCTCGCTGCTGGCATTCCCTATCGATTTGTCCAAGACACCAGGTATGACGATGACGGATAAAGGACAGGAAATAGAATTGCTCGGGTGACGTTGAACTTTGCTTCATTCAAATGCAAGGACTCATTCTTAATCTGTCTATTTGGTCATTATTGAAAGTTCAATTTTTGCTCGTTACTATTTTTAACATCTGATAATAAAATCTATAAAAGACTGATTAACTGTAACACTCAAGAAAGAAATTGGAATAGAACATAACTAATCCTCTTTGCTTTCCAACGATGTCAACTCCAATTGCATATCGTTAGCGGACAGCAATTTCAGATTGATGTGTCGCAAAGAAAAATACATCATGAGGATCTTTTTAATCAAATCTGGTTGGATATGAAAGTATTGATGAAAATAAGAAAATATGGTATATAACGAGCATTTCTCCAGCGCTTCAAGGTCAGGCTTTGGGTGAGATCCCCTCTTAAGTCGTATCGATATAAAAATAGAAAATACATTTGTTAAAGGTAACGATATCTGGACCTCGCAATGGCAGAATCAATGGCCTCCTTACGCCGTGGGACTTCTGAGTTTCATCATCGTAGCACTGAGCCTTGTCGGATGCGTTTGTTGTCGCAGGCAGCGGCGTCCCAAAGGATTCCAGGTACAGGAGGAATAAAGTCAATATTACTGAAACATAATTCATGCGGCGGATCTTCGCATTTTGAGCGTTCCTTCGATATGAGCAAATATTACATTGACAAATATCCGACTCAACCTTTGATATAACCTTTAATATCTGTTCTGAGCAATCTGTAATCAACGTTACTACACGGCCCATAGCAATCAAAGCAATGCGTATAACAATATAGATGCACACTCTGTTAATAACCAATGTTACGTATTTAATTATTCACGAACGACTCTAACTATATATATCGATCAAGAAACTTCGCCTGACTATAATTGCACGCAGTTCAGACCGATTGACATATTCGAAACCATCCCTAAAATTCTTTTTTTAAATATTGACTTAAAATGCTAATAAGCACACAGCTATTGTAAAATACCGTACGACATTCGTTTTTTTCTTCTTTCAATTGTAGGACGATGCTGGAACAGGCAAGGTAAAATTGAATGAAAAAACACAGCGATTAGATAGAAAATTGTTAGAAAAAAAAAACAATACGGTGTATATCCGTCGAATTTAGCAATTTAGGAATGATAAGTAGGGTCCCACTAGAAATGCATTGTAGAATCCCCATGTAGTTTTACTTATCCCTATATTATTCTAAATGCTTGGCGATTATGCCTTTGTTGTCGTTTGTTTACGAAAGCAAAATCGTCAAGGACTAAAAGTTAAAGATACAGTAATGAAACAAAACGTACGATGGATTGATACACTTTTTTAATTATTTCAAGCAATTCAAGGATGGAAGTACAGCGGGAACCGAAACAACGATCGAGCGCGTGCCATCGTCGAGCCTCGAGTTGGAAGTGCCACGAATTTTGATGTCGTCACGTGAAAAAATTCAATTCGACGATATATCTTGTAATTACATCGACACGAGGGGAGCGATAAAACCGCCGTCGTCATCTCTCTACGATGAGGACAACAACGCAGAGGGAAACGAGGGCGAGAACAAAACAAGCAACGGTGACCCGAACAATTATTCGTCACGCGATCGTCCGTGTAGCGAGTGGTACGAGGGTGAAAATTTTCCCCGTGAAAAGCTCAAGTATCTTCGCGAGATCGGACGCGGATGGTTCGGCAAGGTGGTCGAGGGTACGACAATAATCGAGGATAAAGGAGTTACGAAATTGGGAAAAAATCGTGGTGTCGTCGTTCGTATATTGACGGAAGGTGCAACGAGCCGAGAAAAATCGTGGTTTCTCGGAGAGTCGACGCCCTATCTGAAGTTGCGGCATCCCAACATACTGGAACTTCTAGGCTTTTGTCTCGAGACCGATCCTTATCTGTTGCTCTTCGAGTCCTGTCCGGTAGGCGATTTGAAGTACTTTTTGATAGCGAATCGGGAGAAAGGTGAGGCGTTGCGCAAGGAGAATCTACCGACGAGAATAGCTCTGAATATTGCCGACGCGTTGGAGCACATGCATAAGAACGGTTTCGCTCATACCGATTTAGCGGCGAGAAATTGCCTGGTGGCACAAGATTTGACAGCAAAATTGGGCGACTATGGGATCGGAGTTGAAAAATATCCAGGTGATTATTACGTGCTGGGGGATCGTGCATTGCCGATACGTTGGTCAGCACCGGAGAGCCTCGAGTGTACCGAAACCACGATAGAAACTCGGGCTATAACACAGCTAGCTAACGTGTGGAGTTACGGCGTTTTGTTATGGGAAATTGCCACTTGGGCGGAGCGTCCTTACGACGAGCTTGGTGATGAGCAATTTATAGAAATGATATTCTCCATAAAAGACGAGAAGTCAATGGAATTGCTCAACAAGTTAATAGCCGAGCGTGACTTACCGTGCCATTTTCGCGGGGCCCTCGAGGCCACGTGGAAATTTTCACCGAACGAGAGATCGAGCCTCGGTGAATTGAGGCGAATATTGTGCGGCAAGCAGATCGAAGACTTTGAAAGAAGATGGGAGAATTCAAAGCCCAATGGTCATAGCTCGGTTGACAAAAGCGCCAGCCTCCAGGATCTTCGCGGGAGCGTCGATTCCGAGCTCTGGCAGGCGAATTCCTGCAACGAGAAAAGTTCTCTGCGTGCCAATTTTCGTCTCGGCCCGGACGAGCCAGTCGCGAACTGTGCGAGCCTCCGCGAAAGTTCCTGTTTACCAGAGTCAGGATCGGAGACGGAGGAAGAAAGTTGGCGGGGTCGCGTCGAGCGTGGTGCTTATACGGAAAAGGTCAAACAAAAATCAAAATCCGTAGCCGATCTCATGATTCTCGTACACATAGATTCAGATTCCGACGCTGAGACTTCCATTGGACCTCAGACCGTCGAGAAAACGGCCAAAAAACGTTTACCACCGTCGGGCAGCGACGGCGATCTTCGGAGTACCGTTATCGCCGATGAGTTCGACGAAGCTCTAAGAAAATTGCGTGATCCTATCGCTTCGAACAGCAGCGGTCCGAAGATGACAAAAAATATCTTCGAGAAAATCGCCGAAGATCCAACGTCGAAAATTACAGCAATTCTGCCTGAGAATTCAAAAATAAGCAAAAACGTCGAGAAACCAAAATTGTTAACACTTACCAATCAAGGACAGACTCCGATCCTGAGACTATCGTTGGGTAGTCCGACTCAAGCTGCGATCGACGCTGGCAACGACAAGGCGCGCAAATGCGAAGAAAGTTGTTCCAAGGATTTTTTAAAAGAAAGTGGCGTTGAGACGGTCACTAAATTACGAAACGAAGTTCCAAGGAACGAGGAGCACGTACTGTGTTTAGTATCCAAAGGTAATCCAGATTTACCACTCCTGCGATACGTTCCAGAACGTACCTCAACACCGGTATCTGCAACGGAAAATCGGTCCTTGGACTCGTTTCTCGTACTCGAGACTCGTCCCGTCGTTCCACCATCCTCCGAACGAACCGAACAAAATTATTTAGACGTCCAATTGTGGAGTGACGCGTTAACTCACGCGCTCGAAAAGAAGAATCCAAGTTGCATCGAAAATTCAACGATATTCAACGAATCAATTGACGGAAAAGTGGATTATTTCGATTATTCTCAAATTTCCGCTGTTGATAAGGAAGGGACTCGTGATAAAACTGCGGCGTCAGGATCGAACGTGGCCAAATCGTTGCAAAATTCTCCGGTTTCAGGATGCGCTGGAAAACTCAATGCGACGGGTTCTCTGTCGGCGCCGACGACTCCCCGTCGCGATTATCCATCTTCCACCACGAAGAAAATCGAGGGATCTATGAGAGTTACGAAAAGTACGAATAATTGTCGGAACGAAGAGAACGAGGCGACGGGTTCTTCCTCGGCACCGGAAACACCTTTTCACCGAAGTTACACCATTGCGGAACACGACGAGGATTCTTCCATCTGCGAAGAGCTCGAAGAGCAAATGCCCGTGAAGGATTCGGCTCCGGATACGCCACAGTCGCGGGGCAATTACTCGGTCGGTAACGGTGACGACGATCTATCGTCGACGGCCGAGGAACTCGAGCCCAGAATGATAAAGAGATCGTCGCACGAGGCGGACGACGAGGAGGATCGGAAACATCTGTCAACGCCGGACGACGAGAGAAGTTCCGACTCCGGGTTTCGTGACAAGGAATCCTGCGAGGAGGAAGAATCACCGATTCCGGGTTCACAAGTCTCGAGCATAGTACTCGGTGGTAAAAATTCTTCTGTTAACGTTGGGGCATCATCGCCCCTCTCCGCCTCCGCTGAGGAAGAACAAATGAGAATTCTCTTCGAGTTGGACATGATTCTCGACGCTGAGTACTACGGTAATTTTTGCAACTCTGACAAACTCGACTCGACCGATGTGTCATTGAATGACGATGTAAAAATTCGATTCGGCGATATCGACGAAACCGCTGGAAAAATTCGATCGTTCTCCGAGTCTCATGAATCCACGGAATCGACCGAAATTTTTCAAACCGTCAGATCTAACTCGTGCGAAGCAAACTTTTTGGACAATTTTTTTGACAGAAAGGACGATGCGAACGACGATTCTAAATGCGAGTTTCTAAACGAAGATCATTCTGGTGATCCGTTGGAAAACACGGAGGCTGATTCCGTGAGCGAATTTTTAAAGTACGAGGAGAATCGTTCGGGCTCGAGAAAAGAAGATTTACTCCCGGATTCGAGTTACGAATCACCGATCAGAACCGATCTAGATCCGAGCTACGGATCATCCGTCGAGTTCGCACGGTTCAATATCGAATCCTCGAGTTCACGGAGAAGAAGCGGAGGTATAGATACTTCGTCACTCGCTACGCCATGCTCCGATATCCCGCGGAATAACGAGTTCGACAGCGATCAATCACCGACCAAAGCAGATCGAAACTCCGCGAGTACAGATTTATCGTTGGAACTTCGACTCGAGACGAACAGCGACTCGTCGAATTCACCCGGTAAAACAAATCGAAAACATTTTTCGGGCGACGAAGATATCCCAGAAATACGAAAAGCAATTGAATGTCCATCGAGCACGGTCAATGTAACGGATCGGTTAGAAGTTCCAGGAGATGACGCCCTAATTAAGAGAGAAACGACGAATTCGATTACTTTAGGTACCGAGGGTGAACGTGACAATTTCGGTGTCGAAGAATCGTCGCAAGATTGCGCGGAAGCTTCGACGACTTCGATCGATAAAGGAACTCATTCGTCGCGAGACGACGGTACGAAAATTGAAGCGAGAACGGAAAGTTCATTGAATTCGTTGTTGAGAGCCGATCGAGAAAATAGTCCAAAATTTGAGGCGGCTAAAAATCGTGAGAGCGTTTTATGTTTGATCGATAAAACTTCGGAAGGAATCGGATCTCCGAGTGACATTAATGTTGAACCTTGCAGAGAATTACACTCTTCGAAAAGTACTCCTGGTCAAAGCGATACTCAGTTTACAGATCGCTACACCTCTCCGAGTCCCGAACGAATGAGAAACTTGTCCAATCCAGTTGACGAAACAGCGGGGAACAATTTAACTGCGGAGCACGCTGACGAACCGGAAACTTTTTCGATCGAATCACCATCGAAAATCGGGTCAAATATGTCCGTCGAAGCGGAACGGGACGTGATGAATTCGGACGTTGAGCAATGGTCTTCGAGGGAAAACATAGACGAGCTAAATGACAACGACGAGGAGGATAGCTCGACGATGTCCCTAAAAAGCGACAATTCGTACGTGTCGTTTGGCCTCGATGAGGAATTTGTCACCGCAATAAGAAACGAATTGAGGGAAAAATTGCCGCGAGCTCAGATGCCCGTAGTCGAAGCCCTTGATCCTCACGACGAGAAAGAAACTGCTTCGATAAATACCGCGGAAACGGGAGTTAAAGGTTGGTCCGATATCGAGGATGAAATCGAAGAAAATTCGGAACGCTCCAGCATCGATATATCGATCAGATATAACATTTACGGCACACCGTTGAGTCCTATTATGGAGGAACGCGAGAGTGCGGGAACTTCCGAGTCTCTTGCGTCTAAAGAGGAGTCCAGCGATGCCTCGATTGCTTCGAGGCTCTCGGCACCCTCCGAGGATCTCCTCGTTGTTGACACTCGCACTAATCGAGCCATCATTCTCGAAGCGGTCGGTAATCCCGAAACATCAAATTCTCAACAGGACGACGATCGAGACACCTCTCACGGAGATTTTTCCGACGACGAGAATCTCGAGTATTCTCAACATCATTTGAATAAGTTCGCAGACTTTTTGTTTTCCCTAACTTCCTAAACAAATATTTCTGATTATGAATTACCAGGTTCTATAATTAATTAAGGTCCTGCAAAATTTACTTTCGTTTCGAAATTAACGTATTTCAACGTCGATGAAAGTAGTGGGTTTTATTCTTTTACGTTTTACAGTTGGATGTATCTTGGCGGTCTTAAGAATTTTCACGACGCGGATGAAACACATTTTAAAATATTCAGAATCAGATTTATTTGTGCGAAATAATATTCTACTGATTAGAAATTAGATAATTTTTTCTCAACATTAAAATCTTGGGGGAAAAAATTATAACACACTAAAAAAATTTCCTAGCAGTTAGTGAAGGAAATGTTGTAATCGAAAATAGACAATTTTTTACCATTGGAATGGGAATTGCTGATGCGAATAATTTTTTATGAGGATATACCGCTGGAAATGTTATTAATTTTATTTTATTTTAATTTGCAGAGGGCCGGAAAGTAAACGAATTTCAATGGGAAGCGGCGGTGCTCCCCTGCCGAGTCCCGAGGAGGAGAGCAAATGGCAACAACAATTTCCACTTCCCCTGCAGATGCAGGACGATCTTATGAGCACGAGTTTCGGCACCGACCGCGACTGGGATAGTCAGGACGAAGAGGAGGGTGACGAAGAAGCTGAGGAGGGCGAAGAGGAAGAGGAAGAAAATAGCTCGAGCTCCGGTGAATTCGTTTGGAAGGTAAAATTATTGAAGATATGAATCAGTGAAAATATATAATAAATATCAATTATTATTAATAAACTTAATTAAAATAAAGAATATATAAAATTACTGAAGATATAAAATTTATCAATAAGTAATAAATAAAATTAATTAATTAATTAATCAAATTAAATAAGTAAATAAATTTGATAAATTACGCAAACATTTTTTTTATTTTCTCGTTATATTGATTTTTATTCGATTTTTTTAAGGAACGCTACAATATAGCTCTTGAAAAGAAAAATACAAAAATTACACCCCGGTTAGGGGGATTGAATATTATCCGACAGCTATTTGTTATTAAAAATGCTGCCTGGTCTAGGATAAGTTTTGAAACTTTGTTCCAAAAGAGGGAGTCAATTCGATATACGTTTAGAGAAAATAGACGATATACTAGACGATATAAATCTTCAAACTTGTTTTTCGGTATTCAAAAAAAACAACGAAATGGAAAGAGATAAAAACCAATAATTTTGTATTTAATTACACAGCGCTACGACGAACCTCATGGTGGCTTAGAAAACGTCACGACGCGCAGTCCACCCAACAAGCCTAAATCTGAAGAGCCTGAGGTAGATTTAGACGAGGATGAAGAGGAGGGTGAGGAAGAAGATGACGAGGAAGAAGAGTTTACACCCTCTGCGTGGGATGCGTCACTAGCACCGCACAGATCAGCTCTGCGATCGCCCGAAAAACATCTAAAGTCTGGGGTAAGATATTTTGTTGCTTTTATTCTTCCAAAATTTATTCAATGTTTAACTCGAACCAAGCTGTTCTTAAATTTCGACAGCTCATTTTATAAATTACAATACTTGTAACAATAAATCAATAATCATTGATACATAATATTTAATCGACTTCACGTGCCGCCAGGACGAATTGGTAGGTGTGTCAAAGTTTCATATACGGCGAAGGCAGAACAAAATGAAGAAAGATAATTATGATTTTTACTGAAAATCCAGTGCTGCGAATTAACCAGAGAATATCAGACTTTTTAAATCCTTACCATCAATATTTAAAAAAGAAAAATTATTTTTTATTATTAAATTATTAACACGCTTTATATCGTTTTGTTCTCACGAGCATAATCCAGGTTCCCTCTTTTGCATCTTTTTTAACATTATTGCTTATTTACGATGGTAAAATATGTGTATTGCTTGAACGAAAAGAATTTACATGCGCAGGATCAAAAGAAGAGCGTTTGGTTCAAGAAACAGCGCTACCACTGCGTTTACGAGTATCCGAAGGAGACTCCAGTCCTCAAAGGCCAGAGCCAAGTTGCCACGACGTGGGAACCAACTTCGTACACTGGTAAATTCATTTAAAAGAACTCGTAATATCTTAACGATCATATTATCTAAAAAGTAGATTTCTTGCTTAAAATGAAATTGCACCTTTTCGTAACATTCAAGTTAATCTCCCATAGTGTTAAAAATAGAAAAATGCCGAAAAAAGATTTCTGCGTGTTAACTATATAAATTCAACGTCATAAAAGTTCGGAGATTTTTATATAAATTGAATGAATATGATCGAATAATTCATTTTCTGCATCTCTCGTGTTATTACTGTATTTTAATGTAAATGGAAGATTAATGCTTACATGGGTGAATACTTAGTCGCGTATTCGCTTGCGCATTCATTGTTAACCGGAATGAGTCGAAGATCGTAGAGAAAACTGACAAATGGCACATTGGTTATTTAAACCGCTGAATTTTCAAAGTACTGTAATACAATCTTTTGTTATTAAATCTCCCAAGCGAGCAACCCACGTGCATTTCGAGTGTTCCAAACTCTTGCGCGTTCTCGGATATTTTTTAGTGACGCACCGCCTTCACATTACTGTTGATAAATGTTGAAAGGCTCCGTTAGGCACGTTAATTTCCTCGTGTCGTAATATCAATCGTTCGCTTATATTAATCGATCCATTTATTTGTTTCACATCCGAAGACTGGGAAGAAATGATGGACGAGCCACGTCTGGACATCTATCCAGTTGAATACGACGAGACGAATCGAGCCGGTACATAAATTAATAAAACGTTTTAAAAATAATTGATGAAAAACACTTGTTTTTCGTAGAAATAACTTTAGTCTTTATCGTAATAACTTTAGTATTTATTGTCTTTCAGGAGACGAGGAATTTTACGTGAGTAGCTCTAATCGTCCGTTCCAATTTCAAAGTCGCGACGGTAAGTACGTGAGCCAATTCTTTCCTGGAGCGAGAACGACGTTGTTACAGCACGAAAATCAACAGCAGTTGTCATCCTCGTCGTCCTCGTCATCACCGCGCGAACCCGACGATTCGAGGTTCTCCCAGGACGAGGTCGATCGAGTTGAGAGTATACCACCGATTGGCCAATCGTCACAAACGAATGGCACATCTCGAAGCACTGAAATAAACGATAGTCAACAACAGACACAACTCGGCGAACTGAGACACACGAGAGATCGTTTGAAATTAAATCTTCTGACGACCAGCGGTTCAACGAGAACCGACGACGAGTCCATGAACGATTATCGAACTGGGAATTTGGAAAATGTTAAAAAATTCGAAGCGATTCCCGAAAAACCGAATCCCCATGTAACAGAGCGAGAAACTTCAGAAAATGCGGAGAATTTGGAAATAATGATCGGCGATAATGTAACGGATGTTGGAAAATCCGAGGAAAAATGTGAAAAAGCGAAACACTCGGATGAATCGGTAAAAAGTTCGGAAAACTTAGGACCAATTACGACAAAAATAAATGAAGGAATAGACGAAATTCAAAATAATTCCGCCACGCACGATATCGTTGTAGAAGAAATAAAAACGCCGATAATAACGGAGCATCCGTCGAGGGATGTTACATTGTGCAACGCGGAGATCGCAGAAATGCAGAATACTATTGTTGATCCAAGCCTCAGCTACGTGGTTGGACAATCAACGAGCCTGAAAATTCTCGATAATTTGGCTGTGAAAAAAACATCGAAAGTGCGAAATAACGAGGACGAACGAAAGAAAGTATCTTGCACTATCGATGAAAAACCCACGAACTGTAATTTCGGAAGCGATGATAAATCCATAGATACGAGGAAACCCGGTTCGGAAGCTTGGCCAAACGAGGAAAAATCAACGTGCGAGTTTGGTTCGACGAGAGAAGTTTCAAAAAGTATCGGGGGCCAAAAACAAAAGTCGTTAATATCGAGGGTGCAAAGCGATCCAAGTACGCATGAACTTTTAGATATACCAAAATTAGAAAATGACGAGGGAACTCATTCGAGTATCGACGATACGAGTGAACTCGTCATGGTCGCATTAAACAATAGCGACAATATTGACGAAACGAGTACAACGGGAACTACTCAAACTCCGTCGCAATCGTAGCCATCTAGCGCAGCATTTTTGCGCTACTTACACACAATTTCTAAAGGAAAGACGCAAATTATTACAATTTAACACCAATAATAATTTGTCCAATTGTTATTTATGAATAATAATAATTATCGTTAAATTATTATTATTGATAAATAATAACGGTTATTGATATTAAAATACTTACGAGGATTATTATTACGAAACCATAAAAAGAACGGGAGAATCTGGAGTAATAAATCTCGATAAGAAGAGAGTACGCGCGGACATTTCGTCTCGCGGTTAGATCCGAGTTGCCGAAGTCCGTCCTAAATATTTAAAGAAAAAACGTGAAGTAAAGGAAAAACTAAAACAAGGGAAAAGATACAGCCGTCTCGTCGAGATAAAATATACTTGTTGGACCGTTCTCGGCGAGACGGATATGTAGCAAAAAACAAGGAAGAAAAAGAGCAATTTTGAATTACATGTATATAGTGCATGGGATCGAAAAGCGATACCAGAAGAAAAAAAGGCACATTAGGTGTATCGGAATATTACAGGACACCAATTGCGTTTTTAACAAAGGGGAAGGTATTCTCGTTTGGAGGTCAAAGAGTCTCTGCTGAAAAATATTGCGATCGACAACCGGAATCTTTTGTTACGCGTGTAAATATCAATGAACAGGTAAAGAAAAAAGAAACGGAGAAGGGTTGATGTACGGTCGTGCCTACATGTTATTATTGAATTTATTATTATTATTATTATTATTATTATTATTATATTAAGTTTCAATGAAATGAGGAAAAATCACCCATCATCGAGTTTTTCGAACATCGTTGATATTTTTTACTCTGGCTATATTTATCTATGAAAAAAAACATTTGTGTGTCTCTCTTTCATTGTCATATTCGTTGATTAGTTGTTAAAGAAGGAAACCTCGTGATTGTATATTCTGCAAGAACATAGGAACTCGTCTGTCGACATTGAACGTTGTTATATTTGTTAGTGGGAAATTGCTCTCTATACGTTTATCGTTCATTAAACTATCAATACTGAAGAAAATAATGAAAATAGCGAAAAACCTAACTTTTCGCGAAAATATAAGTTTCGATGAACTTTTTATTTCGAATTGCGCAAGGAGAGTAGAATGTGGAATAACGATACATGTGATAAAGGTTGAGGAAGCTAATTTTGATATTCAGAAATGTGATGAGGAGTCGAGGAACGAGCTGAGGTGAGGAAGAACTGTTCGTTGAATAATTGATTACGCGAGGTAAAAAAAATCAAGAATGCATTGCGGCCTGTAGAAGGAGGCAAGAAAAACTTAATCAAATCGAATCTTTGTTTGGTGAATAAAAAGAATGTAATGTGATTCGCTCATTTACAAACACATATAGATATTCTGCGCGCTCGCGGATACACGAACACACGCACGTTTCGTCGCAAATCATCGGCTAAAACAATTTATTGTTCAACAATAAACAGTCAATTAAATCGGCCCAACACGATAATTCTTTGTGAATTTGTCACGAAAATAGTATTGTCAAGAATCCATTAATTTTTTCTAACTCCATAGAAAAGGGAAACGAAAAAAATGTAGCGGCGCAAATATAGTTCACACAAACGGCAAACAATTTCGTCTTCGTTCGAATAATTCATCACATGACATAATCGCCGATCGCTATACACGCGTATGTACTATTTGTAGTATATTGCATCTGAATAGAGGACGATTAATATATTGCTACATGGTGTATGCATTTTTGCAAAAAAAAAAAACAACTCGTGAAAAGTCCCTGAAACACTTCCCGCCCATAATTTCTTTTTCGTCGTATAAATCAAAATTAACTCTTTATTAAAATACAATAAAAAGAATTATTTTCTAAATGTACAGAGAATTAGATGCATCGATTTATGAGTAAAAAAAAATCAATACTCATTTTTACCTATTTACAGCGGAAAATTACAATAAATGTATTAAATCAATTCGAAGTTAAGACGTAACGTGATTATTTCGCTACAAATCGAGGTCAGTTTTGACTGAGCTTCATCACGAGCTTCATCACGAGCTTCTCTGCTGATTGCGCCATATAATGACTAATCCTTGATGATCCGCAGTTGCGAGATAAGACTCATCGTAATTGAATGCAAGCGCGATTGTTGGGGCTGCGTGACCTTGAAGTCTGTTGACTCGTGCGGCGCGGCCCTCTCTCGTAGAGTCTAGAAGATGAATGGCACCGTCCTCGGAGCCCGTTGCGATGAGACAAGTACCCATTTGTGGACAAAACGTCGAACGTATTGGGTATTGCCTGCGTATCGAACGTAAGATCGAAAATGCACGAATTAAAATCAATTTTTAACCAAATTTGTGAATGAATCATTAAGAAAACCTAATTTTCAAAATCCAACCACGAAAATTGACAGTTGAATAAATATGCTTTGCATCAAGATGACCCTAATGAATTCGGAATTCGCTACAGGGCTTGAGAGACTCGAACAATATCGAACATTATTTTGTAATCGTCCGAACAATCCGATATCGTAGTGTTAATGAATTTACCGATGCTTGATCGGATACTGTCGCCATAGGGACAGAGCTCCCAGTCGATTTACAACTCGGTAAAGGGAAACCGCGTTACAAGCACTGTTAACGAGTAGCGTGGGCCATGGAGCTTCCTTGGATAGCCAGGAACGCCAGGACAGACTGGTGACTGATCCACCGGGACCGTTCATTCTACTCAGTTTCACGAGACTTCCGGTACCCGCGTCCAAACGAAACGAAACTATGTTACCACGATCATTGCCCGCCCACATCAGGGAACCGCCACTCTCGTCACAGGTCAATGCTAATATCTGAAAAAATATCATTTTTTGTTAAAAAAGACAGCGCTCGGACTCATGATCGAGTCGTCTTAGCTTTACCATTTGTACCAGTAACTTTGAACTTTTTGGTTTCGTTTAAAATTCAACCGTGCCATCTTAAAGTTGAAAGAACTTAATGGAAAAATGTCTTATATTTAATACAATAGTGCGTACAATTTAAATCGTTTTGAGGACGCAATCGTGTGGGTTCAATCCGACTTTGGAAGGTATTTAGTAATTATTGATGGATAATCCCTTATTTGAGGTTTTATTTCTACCTTTCCACCAACAGCGCATGTACCACCAGGAGTGTACATTCCAGTCGATACGTTCAAAAGATGCAAGTGTCCTTTCGCGGTGCCAGCCACAACTAAATTGTTGTTGGCTGGAACAAAAGCGCAGCAGAGAACTTCGCAGCAAAGACGATTTCCGACTATGCGCAGGCAAGCAGGCGGCGAGTCCGACTGAACTTTCCATAGGCGAAGAGTCGAGTCGAGGGATGCGGAAACGATGAGATCGTTGGATATGCTCCAATCGAGAGAGGTGACTGCCTTTCTGTGGCCCTCTAGAAGAGCTACCACTCTTGGTGGGTTGCTTGTCGTGTCGCATATGGATATCGCTCCGTCGCACGATGCGCAGCACAATTTTGAGCTGTCGTTGTTGGCAAATTTAAGTGTACTTATCGCGGCTTTGTGATGTTCAAAGACATGGTGTACACCGGCACACGTGAAACGATTCTGCGACGTAGCTGTGCTCTCTCGACGCTGGAGGACTCCTGAAGATCCGTCCGTTGGACAAATGTTTATCGAGAGCCGCGAGCCTAGACTCGTCTGATCCGGTAGACTTCCATAGCGCAGACGTAACAATTCTGCACGTTGCTTCAGGTAGTGAGAACGAATCTCCGTATACTTGGGATCCTTGTCGCGCAGTAACTGGCTGCGACGACGAATATAGAGAATTCCTGCCGCATAAATATTGGATGATGAGCATTATATAGAGGTTGGCCTGTTGTTACAAATCTTTTGAACGCACCCAATGTTGACTGATTGGAGGCTCTCAGACCGTTGTACTTGGCATCCAACGCCAATACTTGTTGATGCCACATCGGCACCATTTTTTGTGGCAGGGATGAAGATAAACTCATGTTTCCACTTCTTATTTATTTATTTGTTTCTTGAATAAAGCTTACAGGTACAAACGTTTTTTTTTCGCATTTCAAAGACATTGGAGCAACCATATGGCGCAAAGTTTTGGACCCAACGCACCGATATCCAGATAATAATTCCTATGATATTTAACTAAATTAATCATACGCTTGTAGCCAATAGAGATTTATTTTTTGTTCGACCAATAAACAAGATACAACGTCTGTGCGCGCTTAAAGTATTTCATTGAAAGCTAACCTCAAAAAATGATTTTTCTCAATTCTCGGACGGTATCCATGCGATCGATCTTTCCTTAGTTCGCTTAGATTGCTCGACGTGTTTCTATCACCATAAGACATGGAAAATCAATACGAAAAACCATTAATTTCTTGACTATGTTTTAATAAACTTTAACATGACATCAAGCACTGCGTAAAAAGTGTAAACAAAGATGGCGGAAATATATTCATTGTAAACGGAACCAACGAAGTCAGACGTACATAGAAGGACAGTTCTTATCAGCGGCTTGAAGACAATTATTTTGCGACCAAAACTGCCGCCTGGCGGCGTCTCGAGAGTTCAACTGCTATGGACGGCCGCCGCAATGTTAGCATCCCCGCCACTTTGAATAATCGGCTTGTTAAAAAACATTCTGGGAAGGTTTTTTGCATTTTCCCAGTCTAATTTTGTACTTTCGACAAAAACTCGGGCACATTTGTAATCAGCTGAAAATTTTCGATTGTACATTCGACGAATATAATCGACATTTCGTCGAAAGCACCGCACACAGCAAGAAAATCCTGTTTTTAGTAGTTTTTTACGGTTTTTTCATGGAAATTTTGAGTTTTGGGGGAAATGAATGGTAGATTCGTACTCAGGGGATCAAATTACATCATAATGGACCATTTAAAAAAATATTAAAAATCCAAAAATTTTTTCGATTTTTGGCCAAAATAAGTTTTTTTACGAAATCATCGATAACTTTTTTCCCTTTAGGATTTGGCGCTCCACTCTGTGCTCAATCTCTTCGCTATGATTTTCTCTTCAAAATGCTTTTTTAATAATCAAAATCCGATGATTTTTCGATTTTTGGCAGAATTTCAAAGTTGGACCATCGATTTTTGCAAATTTTTC
>JAPYZI010001085.1:0-36469 GCA_030523105.1 Ophioninae sp. A BG-2022a | reverse complement strand
CGCACGTAAATAAACACTGAGCGCTCGGCAATTGTCCTGCCACGATTCTTCGCTCGAAAAGTCGAGTCTTCGTGGCCGAATTCGCGCCATTCGTCGGTAGTTATATTTTATTGCGTGTAATATTTCAGTTTAAATATATTGTGTTTTTGAAATATATAATTTTTTTAATTATAATCTGCGATTTGGATTTTTGTACCGCGTGTTCGACTTTAAAAAAAATACAAAAGTATTTGAAAAGCGTTTCGAAAGATTATATTTTTCAAAATTGGCTATCTGATTAATATAAAATTAAAAAAATGTAACTAAATATTGTATAAAAAACGCGACCGTTAAAAAATATGAAATAAGGCTCGAAATTTATTGATACACACCGAAGTTCGTGAAATAAGTGTTTTATACATTTCGTTTGACGAGATTATTTTAACGCAGTTTTCGCCAGATTTTTTGAACGTTTCCCACGTCATTCCTTTCATCTACACCCTGGCGCTGACAAGTGTAAATAATGTATGAGAAACATGTGTGGATGCCGAGCGAAATATCGTTACCGAGTACATATACAATTCACTCGAGCGAGCTTTTAGGCAGCTTTCTGTCAAGATGCTCTCGGCTGTAAAACGTTTGTGAAAAATACAAAGAGAACAATGAAAAGCAAGGGAAAAAGAGTTTGACGGTCGAACAGCAAGATGCCATGTATCGAGGTCATATCAGACTTCAAAAATTCTCCAAGATTTGAAATACTTTATTTTTTAGACCCAGGCTTTCAGCACCCCCGTGATGAACGACAAATTTGAAAAAATAATTTCGCAAGAGAGAGAGAGAGAGAGAGAGAGAGAGGAAGCTCCTTCAGTTTTTGTTCTTAATCCGGACTATTGCAAAACAAATGGAATATTCCAACCAAGGTACATGACCCAAGTAAGCCCCAGTGCCTAATAAAGCCCACGTTTTAAATATTCAAAACTACAAAGTCAAACGGACAGAGCTCTCATCGTCGAGTGTCTAACTTTGAATTGCCACAGTAGCGATTGCAAACGCCGCGCTGTGGCGAACCCAAACAAATTTGCAGTCGATAGAAGGCAGCGCGTGTGATCGCGTGTAGGCGTTTCCTTAAATTTCGACGTACATTTGTACTTCGAAATTTAAGAAATACTTTTTGAAAGTATTTACTTTCAAAAAGTATTTCTTAAATTTACTTTTTATTACTATTTACTTTTTATAAATAAATGCATGTATTTATAATTGCCAAATTAAATAATGAAAAATTCTTCAATAATCCATCTATCACTATTGAGTCAACAACAATAAATCTTCAATTTTTCAAAACTTTTGGCAATTGCTTAATATTTATCCAGTAGAGTCTTGATTTTCGCCATGGTTTTAAAAAATCCTAATTAAGCACATACCCCCCTCCCCGCTCATTCCAATCCTTTCATATCAAACGTGTTTTTTTGTATGCGCACGACTTTGACCTGTTGTCCCCTGGATCCATTTGTCCTTCGTGTTCGCTCTGTCAGCGCATCGACTAACTATCAACAGCTCTGTATAGTAAATGATGTATACAGAAGGGGCGGCTGTGTCGGACACATGCTCAAAGGATGTCACGGATGTCGCGCGGCTAACATAAACACGCTTCCGATCTGTGCCCTTACTTCCCAAATCGACCGAGAGGCAATCCGCGCAGAGAACATAAATATATATATATATATATATACATATGTGTGTGAGTGTGTATATATATTCAAGGGTTTGCGTCTTGGCAACGAAGCCCTTCGCATAGCCCTCTCAACGTGTATAGATGTCTACGCGAATGCCCCGAAGCTAGAAATGCCCGGATCCTATGCCAATTTGCACTTGATTCAACCCTTTGTCTTAAAGTCATCGATTTACATATGCACGTACTCGCGTGCTCTTTACAGAGAAATGCGCACACGCGTGGGTGGAAGATCAGACCTCACTAATAGCAATTTAGCCTGCGGGACGTGGAACAGCGAATGCTGATATCGTTTGATGTGACAGTCCACGAATTTCAACTTTGATTTTCGATGAGTCATCAAATATTGATGTTTCGTACGAATTAAGGTGATTGAAGAAAATTTCGATTTTTTTTACGCAAACTTATCGTTTCAGTAATTAAGAGGTGAAATACGACGCCTGTTGGAATATAATTTTTTTTTTATGAACGTGCCGTGAAAAACCAGTGTTTTTACAATGATGTACTGGCTACAAAAAACATGGTAAAAATAAAAATAATAATACGTAATGATGCTGGACTCTTCAAAACGCCGTGTGGTGAAACGGCTAACGATTTTTTTTCGCCGAGCTATTCGATTTTTTGTTCGGATAGAAATCTGATATACGTAATCATAGCTGTACGTATGATGCGAAGCAGAAAAAGCGAGACATGATTTACGTTAGGTAATTAGAGTGATAAAAAACGAATCGATTTTTTTTTCAATTTCTCTGTTCAAGATTACAATAATGTGAAGAGAACAATGAATACGTAACGCAATGAATCGAAGCGTTGTTGAAGCTCATTTATATTTCACCCACTAATAAGCAAGTGTCAGATTCCAGAATTTCATTATATCTACATATCCAAATATTTTATTTCAAAGCCTGGCATCTTTGATTTCGGATTGCAGAAATCCAAACGGTGCGGAACATCATGGGAAAAACGACGCTCAACTTCCCATCTGTCAAGAGAAGAGCAAATTCCGGAACTGCATGTGGGAGCAGTACGACCCAATTCATCAGAAATATCTGGAAATCGGTATGAAAGAAAAGCACTTAATGCATGAACTATTAGATTTACTTTCGTCCGAGATTTCATGAAAAATCGAATATGAAAAATTATGAACAGAGACTCCAAGGATTTTCTGAAGAAGAGTCCTCTGGGAGACTTTCCAATTAAGCTTCATCTGCAGTCAACGTCGTTACGTTCGCAAGGACATTTTTTCACTTTTCTTCATGGAGGGTTTATAACAGCCGTCGGTTTTTTAGCTGCGATCGCATGGAGACTTTCCGGAAATGAATATTCTCTGCAGGTTTACATTTTAAATATGCGAATGCCCCTAATTACTTTGCAACTAGTAATACCCTAATACGGGACGCTATTAGGATTTCCAGTCAGTTCTGAAACTGGATGAAGAGTTTAGTCATAGCCAATTGAACACTCGATGCTGAAAATGCATATTTTTGTCGTATCGAATGAGAGAAATCCTAGTAACATTGATGAAAGTCTGAAATCAAAGGAAAGACGCTTCATATCTGATACGTTTTATACCAATATCGTATACGCCAGGTAGCAAGTGTGCGCATCCGAAATGTACTTTTTTCTCTTCCCCGTGATAAGAAATCACGATGTATAAAGCACGATCGCTTGTATCGCCACGGATTCGTTTTATGCACAAAGCTAGAAGCGTAGAACGAATCTCATTTCGCGCTCAAAGAGAGTCCTCAGCCTTATCTTTCCTTATAAAGGTGCATCGCCGAGTTGGCTGTAATACGCAAAAGACACTCGGACGTATACAGTTTCGAGTCATTCCCATTTATTCTCGCGTTTCATCAAGAAACCGTCGGTTGCGGACTTTTGCTCATCAAGAAAATCTCCACTGGAGAAAAAAGCGAGTTTCCCACCCGGTTCAGTGATTGTCAGTTAGGGGAATGTTTTCTTACGATTGCCGAGTGTAAAAACAACCGAGAAATCTGAGGCTCCTTCTAACTGTGTGAGCCTTGGATGAACGAGAGTGGGCCACCATACCTGGCCAATCTCTGTCTTTTGAACTCAACTCTCGATATGGAAAGCTCAGGAAATTGCGTCGGTATTGCAAAGGAGCGCAGCCCTGAAGAAAAAGAAAAGCGGAATGCGATGGAGTGTCTAACAATAAGCGGTGTAAAAAAAAAAGCAGTCACGCTTGTACACCTCGAGCTTGCGTATCTTTTCATTTCATGTCATTTGTCGTTTTTCTCACAGGATCCTCGTTTAATTTTTATTTATTCGTTCTCTTTTCTTTCATTTTGTCCCTCCACTTGTTCCGCTGCTCTCGTTTACGCGCTTCCATTCTCGTTTCTCTTGCTCCGTTCCTTTGTAACTGGCTGCCAGTGGATCTTTTCGTAGCAACGTGAATAACGAAGAAATGAACGATCAACGTGTGCACAAATATACTATATTCTTAGTCTCGGTAAATATAAACTGGTGTACGTTTAACACCCCGAACTCTCCGGTTAAGACGAACCGAGAAATCACTGTCGGTATGACAGAACAGGATTACAGATACCCTGGTATTTCCGAAACGGCTCTTCAGAATTTCTCGATATTTGACAGGATGACGTCTAACTCATAAACGGACCGGGAACTGTTCGTGAAATTTCTTGAATTTGAGAAAAAAAAAGTTGATCGTCTCAACACCCTTATCCCGGAATTCAAGTGGAAAAATATAAAAGTTTGTCGAATGCCATGAATTGTAGAGAAACGATCATAGAGAAGTCCTTCATCATACCTGTCCACACAATTGTTTGCCCAATAAAAAGAAATACAATACGCTTCTTTCTCAAATGTTATCGACGCGTCCCCACTACGATCGATTTTACAACCAAAGTGATTTATAATAATTTAACCGTTCAACGTAAACGTATAGATCTAAGTGCGCAAATAGTGGAATTGTCCGAGTGTGGGAGATCAACGAGATGAACGAGTGGCCCCCGGCTAATGCCAGCTATTTCTCAATGTGCGAGAGATGAAAAATCATGCTGAACGATAAAATTCGCTGCTACCCCGAGGCGCACTCTCGCCAAAAATGTCCTCCTCTTTCCAACCGCGTATCTGTAGACATTGAAAAACAGCCGGAAGCGGCGCTCGACATCGACACGATGCCCGAGATAAAAGACAAAAAAGTTGGTACACAACGGAACAAAAAAAATATCCACCAACGTAATGAGAGCACCGAGCGATCAATGGCGTCTGCTCTTTTGATTACTAGAGTTCTGGTTAGTCCCGAAGGAATTCCTCGAAATATACTCATAACGGTTTCTCGTCGAATGAACGATGGCAGTACGATATATTTTTTTTTGTTTTTGAAAAAACTGTTTATTTGCTGGAGTACCGGTTGCTTCAGGAAGAGTTCTTCAAAATATCCTTATATCGATTTTCTAATACCAAAAAAACAACACTGACATTTCTAACACTTTGCTATGACTTTGGTGACTTCACGTTTAAACGTAATGCCATTTTATTCAAGCACGCATATTTATAGCTGCGTTCAAACTACCTAAATCGGAGAAAAAGCAAATATATAAAACCTTAAAAAGTGACGAAAAGGTAGACGAATATACTATGAATACACGAGTCTCGAATATAATAGGAAGGTGGCATGCCGGAGTTTTGATAAGATTACCTTGTCGATTAAGGGCCAAAGCGGTTTTCCCGCCCCTCGACGCTCTATTACTGCATATGCAAGGGAGGGAGTTTTTAACGACCAAGTTTCGTTCCTCGGTACTTTCCTTTTACCAAGATTGGGTTCCTCCCCACCGAAGAACATGGCGGTGGCAAATCCGCCGTTTTAACATCCGAGCCCCGCGATAACTTTCGCCTGATCCTTTTCCCTCTCGTTCGCACCTCTTCATGGCTCTCCCAGCGCGCACTCATTCCGGTAAACTTTCTAATTTATTACAAAACATTGAGATGACGTTGCGGTTACGGAATTTCCGGTAACAGCGTTATTACACTGCACTCGCAATCTTCGTCCTATCTCGTCGAACCTATATCGATTCTCGATCATTTACCCCGTACGAACCACTCTCTTTCCTGCGATATAGAAATGTCGTGATAAATTACGATCGGCTACGGATAACCCACATATAAAAGACTGCCAAGTACATGTGAAATCATCTCATAAAATGGGATTTCCTTTTTATTGATTTAAGACGTTAAACTATTACCAACATTTCCAAAAATTGTTTTTCACTTGAGGCAGCTCAAATCGAAGAAGAAACTTTCAAGCAGAATTCCAATATCACAGATTCAAAGTAAACTGAAGATTACGACGGTGGATTAGAACGATAGAACAGGTAAACAACATTCAGAAATCTGAGATACCTTCGAATAATCGCAAAAACGATTTTTTGGGAAAATTATTTTTTCCAACGAAGCAATCAATGTGAGGATTCAACGGTCTGTAGAATCCATAGACCTGTCTTTCTCAACTCAATTGTTTGTTCACAAAAAAGAAAAAAGCAAACGCACGACATCGTCGAGAATAAAAAGTAGGTAATTGTAGGTAATTAAAATAATCATGTCCTAGTATAATAGTACGTTAAAATTGACCGCCATTTTCTTTTCCAAAATATTGTTTTCCCTTAATTATTAAATATCATGAAATCATTCGTCTTAGAAAAATGGAATTCAAAAAATCAAATTTTTTGGTTCGATTGAATCGAGAAAAGCTCGTTCTTCATATCTTTATTCACAAAAGCTAACACCGATTCCAACCGACGTTAATCTTCACGTAAATTATATTTGCAACTTGGAAAGTTGTCGAACCATTACAGAAATGGGTATTGCCTACGAAGAGAAAACCAAACAGTAGCACAGGATGGTTATAGAAACGCGTTCAGGAATAGTTTAAGACGCAATGTAGGTGCAAGGAAGGCTCGGCTCGGGGGAGGGGGGGGGGGGGGAGAAGATTGGTCGGTACGTGCGGTGCGTATTGCATGTCGTGACTATACCTGTGGAGGTTATACGCGATAACTGGCGCGAAGGTGTGGAAAAACTTTTTCCAGACCTTTGGCAAGGCGTACAACCGCTTGTAGCAATATTTGCACTCGTTTTTTCTCAAAAGTTTCCTCGTTCCAGACATCCTATGCAGCCACGGTATACGCACTGCGAATACATACGTTTGCACAAATCACCTCTAGTTGCGGACCCCCCAAAGATCGTGTCGCAAACGATTTCGAGCCCCTTAAGGGAATATGTTTCCCGTCTCGTTTGAAATATATACGAATCTCTTGAAAAACTACTCCAACAACCAGCGAAGTGGAAAACAACTCTAAAAAAACAGCGTGCCGGAATGCCAAAAGGCAAGGAGGCGGTGCTCCAAATAAATCATTAAAAAATCTTAAGCCTCGTCGTTAAACGAACGACTACAAACAAAATGTGTAAATAAAAATAAACGGGTAAGAACAAAATGTGCCGTGAACCCTGATGCATAAATTTTGGTGAATAGATAAAGAACTGGATCCCAAGGAATTGAAGCGTTTAATTTTTATTTCTACATTTATTTTCCCGTGTGACTAGAGCAGATGGTTGGACAACCACACTTGGGCATAGCAATCTTTTCAACAGGAAGTCAACGAACGAGCAATTGCTGCCTTTTCCTGATATGCGACCGAACAGCCATTAAGTCACAATAAACGCAAAGTATTCCGCAGGGTTAACACATATGTCTCCTTCATTGTGTACAATCATTTCTAAAATCGTTCTACACAAAGGCCATCCTGTTCACTTTTTTAAAACCCCGTACCACCTAACTCTGTCGTTAATTTTTGATTATTGGGGAGAATAAAAATACCGTATATTTCAAAGGCCATTAAAAGGAATGCAAGATTTTAATGTGCACGGAAGAGCGTGCACGCTTTTATCGAACGGAGTGTAAACCAATCATTACAAATATAAAAATAAGCTGCACACATATACACATGGAACAAACTTTTTCATATAAAGGAATAAACAAGCAGCCTCGAACCATTTTAGTGACGATGGTAGGGTCCTAAACCAGACAACTACAGAACGTGAATGTAAACTGTGCTAGGGTCGAACGAAAATGTTGGATGCAAAGAGCGAGTAGTAGGACGGAAGGGTATACAGCATCAATCACTTCCGGTTAACCACTTCCTCAAGCGTTCGATCAAGCTGCCTCTTTCGACCCAACACCCCGTTACATTTCACCGCGACCCTTTTACTCGTGTCTTTTCTTTTCTCTCTCTCTTTTCCATCCTGTACTACGCCTTGCTAGCCCTTCCGGGGTTAAGAGTTCCGCCATATTTTCCCAGACGGGGCAACAGTGTTTTCTCTCGATTATGGCAGCAACAAATGCCTTTCCGTAGAGTACGGACAGCACGCTAAGTACACACCGGATACACATAAACACTCGAACGTGAAAAGTTTGCGTTATCATCCCACACAGAGTGGAGCATAAGTGCTCGGCAAAGCAATAAGGTTTACCCAGAGCACACAGCTAAGACTTCCACGTCTTTACTTTCCCGAAGTTTCCAGGAGTACACACTCTAGTCCCGGATCTTCGCGACCAGAGTTAATCGCAGCGGGAAAGGTGGGACGATCTCGTTCCACCTGTAAATACTCACGTTTGTTGGGTGCCCTTTCACCCAAGGGAAGCAAGACTCCACACGAGGAAAAACCTTTTCCCGCTTAACCTCCGCATATGCTGACAAATATGTAAAACTGGACATTCTTTGATTATAGGCTACTGTTACAACCTGAAAACCAGCTTGTTTCTTGAAAAAACGTCTTTTTCAAGAAACAAGCTGGTCGATCGAAAAATCATTTTCATATATACATTTACGGAGTGGCTTACCAAGTTTCATTAGAAAAATATAAATCATTGGAAAAGCTATAAACAATCTCGTGACGAACGTGTTACTCTGACTCAACGTATGCATGATTTCGGATATCCCGTTTATTCGAAACTGAAACAAACAACGAGTTTTATCTCAACATAAATAAAACTCGAACAAGCTTCTTTCGTATAAAAGCTTTTTAGATAAAAAAAATAAACAATATAAGTCTGTAATATTAAAAATCATGCCTCTCGTACATTTTAAGTCTGTATCTTTCTCGTAACGTTCTCTTTGCCCCTCCTGGTCGAATCCTCTTTCCATCATAATTCCCCAAATGTTACGCTGGTTCAAAAATACGAGGGATGACAAGAAAGTGCGCAGTAAGCATAGGGTGCATCCTGCGCCACTTTAAAATACCTATAGGATACCTTTTGCTATATCGTATTCGATACACACATACAATCGTATTTCTGCTTTTCGGGATGCTTCGTATTTCAATAATCCTCGCACGCAGCTGACCGTTCCTATCTGTCGAGCCTCATATGACGCGGCAGAAACGTATCGTACTTGACCCATCGCTTATGAATTGTGACGGCTATATAAACTACATATATACATATATACATATACACAAATGGCAGATACAGATTTCAGTATGTGTGTGTGTGTGTGTTTTTGCAAACTCGACGGGAAAGTGAATACTACAGGAGGAGCTGAGAAATGCGAGAAGTGCGAAAGAGGTATCTGACAACCGGAAATTGACCTACACCGTCAAGACCTATCCTCCGTCGTAACTTTACCCTCTCCAAAAACGAGAATTTCGCACCCTCGTGTCGAATAAAATTGGACGGACCCACGCGCATACGCACATATCCATATTTCTGTATATCCGTATATGCATACGTGTTTGTATACATACATCGAAAGTCGAGGATAAAATTTCATCTAGGAAAATGTCTGAATGGATTCACAGCTATCGCGTACGTTCTTGCAGTGTGGGAGAAAACGATTTACGTGTTTGAGAAATCTGGTTCAGCTGGCTCGAGTTTTCCAGTGAACGTCTGGTTATGGAATATACCGGCACTTGGCTATACGCTGTTGGATATTTGCAGTTTCATACAGTTTCCGGTGAAAAAAAAATGTCGAAAAAAAAAAAAAACGTCGTAGAGATAAAGAAGAAAAAACACGCGCGTGTGCACTTGCATGTACATACGTTTCTGTCGAGTATATAATAAGCTTATATACCCGCAAGGTCTGTATGACATGGAAAGCTCGTTCGATGTGTTCCAGGAACGAAATCTTCTTTCGTAGGAACGTTAGACTTTTGCAAACTAAAATGCGAATGTATTGAATGTGCGGTTCAGTCTTCGGCTTCGGTATTATACTATCGTTAAGGAAACATTGAAAATTGAAAATATTCGTTTCCTTTTGTTGATTGAAACACTATTGGATCAAAAACTCGCGTCTTATTCAACGTTATATATTTTAAAAATAAAAAAAAAAGGCAGTATTCTTCTCTTATGTGAAATAATTCGGATCGACGAATATCAAGTACAGCATTGAGTTCCTCCCGTTGAAAAATACACTTGTTTGTAACCTTCTTGATTACTGATAACGTTCACTGAAATTTGATACACGATTTCCTTAACGCGCATGCACATAAGTGATGAATTACTATTTCAATAATTCTGCATCGGCTTTCGAAATAATGGTTTCACCATACCCTGATTTTTAGGTTGTCTAAGTGACCCTCAATGACTCCCGATTAACATTAGTCTAAAACTTCACTGAACTACTTCCTCATAATTATCCC
The DNA here is from genome assembly GCA_030523105.1 of Ophioninae sp. A BG-2022a. Taxonomy (NCBI): domain Eukaryota; kingdom Metazoa; phylum Arthropoda; class Insecta; order Hymenoptera; family Ichneumonidae; species Ophioninae sp. A BG-2022a. The sequence goes on along the minus strand of JAPYZI010001085.1, from coordinate 26,088 downwards.
AATTACTAATCACTTTAAACTACAGTTTTAATGACTTTACGTTGTCAACTCAGAAAAAATCTGTGACCAGTCCTGTGCTCGTATCATTGAACGATAGCTCTAAATGAGAGCTGGACTTTTTTTTACAATGAAGCGTTTATACAGAGTAATGAGCTCTTCGTAGCGTTTCGTCCGCTCGAATATCCATGAGAATTCTCATTTTAGTGGACGAAGAGGAGGCTTGGAAATGATGGTACGATGTAACGAGTATTCGGAAGGATGCGCAGCACCATACCCCCCAACGAGCTCCGCCTGTTACATCCCCATCCCTCTGAGCCCCTTAATTTCGTCGCCGGATGTCACACTTCTACGTTACATGTGGCTGTGGCATAAATCGTCACGTAGTATCACTTAAGGACCCCCACCGCACACCATGACCCGTTATTCCCCCGAGACCACGCGTACGCATCCATACATTACTACGTGCACCAGCCAACATGAATAAGCCACATCCCAAAAACTGTCCAGCTCCATCTCGGTATCTCCCTCATCTCTATCGCCACATATTCACTTCCATATATTGGGTGAGGCTAAAAACTTCGAACGGCTGAATACAGACAGGCAAAAATGTTGAAAATACAGAATTATCGAGGGATGATTAAATGGAGCGATGATCAAATCGAATAACTGTTCAATCAAAACGATATTTCTTGAAGGACCAATTTTTTCGAGAATGTGAGTTCAGATGGGTTACACTTGGAGTCGAACAATAAAAAATTGCAAACCATCGTTGTATTAACGATTTCATGCTTCAGCCTCACGATTTTTCGTATGTGTTCGTATCGACGAATCGATATTACATTTCTCATTTTTGTCATTACATCTTATATATTTGTTTTTGCTATAAATCGATTTCGAAATGTGTGTACTGGTAATATTCATGAACTATTTTTATACATTATCGTAAAACTGATTTATCTATATCGAAGCGTTTGTTATGTATTAAATTTGAAATTCTGGTCCTTCCGAATATCTACCGATCAAATTTCCGAGTTCCACCCCATATATCTATCCAAATCCACATCCACGCACACGTAGACTATACCGGTCTCAATCCATGCAATTTTCGGTATACCCCTTCATCCTCAACAGACGAGTCGAACGTGCGAACTCCCCCTCTCGTTACGCCGACAATCTTCACCGCGCACAAGTGGGGGGTTGCATAACGAGCGTCTACTCGTCTCTTCCCCTGCCTAGTTGCCTCTTCTTTCGCAATGCCTCGTAACAGGGGCCAACGTCACCATCCTGCCGGACCGATCGTCCATCTCGCCTCTTCATTCTCCACCGTCGTTGATGCACAACATCTATGCCATCCGTGCTTAACGGTGATTGAAACGTCCTTCGACCCTGACAACAATGTTCCGCCATAAATATACGCGCTTCTTCCTACCCCGTGCTCTCTGGCTTTTCATAGTCAACTGTTATTCATTCCTGTAAAACGAAAACTCCGCGCGCAATCTAATACAAAAGCGGTGTGCCGCTGTTTTCATAGAGTTTCTGATGGTAACGCAATTAAAAGTTGTCAGTAACCCGTGGGCGCCGCTACCACCGGTGATTTTCCACATTTTATCTGGCTTTCCGAGGAAACAAGACGCATGGAAAAAAGATGATAGTTTGATAGAAAAACTCGTCTTTGCATGACACTGAAGAGCATGGCTACCAATTAAAATCAGTAAAGTAAAAGCTACATGGAGGTTGCGAATTTGCAATAAACATAAACAGGTACATTGGAAAGAACAATGGCGTACTTTCCGTTGAAAACAAAAGGAAATAATTGTTTACTATCGATCACTGGCCATAGAAGTCGACAAAGTCAAATTACGAAGGTAAAAAAAAGTTATCCACATGGAAGACAACGAACTTCCAAGTACACCGGAAGTTTGGAACGTCGGAATACCTCCTGCTCAAAGCATCTCTACGTCTCGGATTTTATTCCCAGTCCCGCGTGTTTGTACGTAAACAAAAGAGTGTGCTCCCTTACTACCAATGACGCCACAGTAGTGCAGGTATTAAAATGGTCAGACTTCAGACTGAAGCTACAAACTTACGAACGAAGTTACGAAGGGTATGTACACCTACCTGCGCCTATACATACAAATAGACTACATTACACGTTGAACTCCCACCGCGTTCACATATAAATCTCTATGTACTTCTATATAATATACTTTTCCAATGTTTCCCGATCCTGGATGCAGCTCGAACCCGATACGTCCGCTTGTGTGCTAGTCAGCGATACGGAAAGCCCGGCTTACTTCTATTTTTATAAACCCCGGGTTCGGGAAGTTAAGGACAAAGTTCCATGTTACTTCAGCCTGTGTCTCTCGCAAAAACGTGTACCCTTCTTCGTGCCATCTCTCCATACCGCCGGATGCTTCGCTTCGCGTTAAGCCGCCGCCTCCCACCCCCACCCCTCCCCGCTCCGCCACCGCCAGTGTACCAAACTGCTGGCTAATGTATGTGCACAACGTAGCGCGCAATATATGTATTATTCACTCCTGTAAGAGGAGCTCCATATCGATATTATATACGGATATGCCTCTGTAACTTTATAAACATATGTACAAGGCTCATCTTAACTACTAACGTTTCCTTCATGAACAGGTAGAGTGTATACGCTTTCCTTTTCTTACGAGAGAACAGAAAATCGTAGCTGTGATATTCAGGAGTTCAGGACATGTAGAAGATGTACATAACCTGACAAATTTTCATCACCAGCTTGGTCATATATATTTACATTGTTTGGTCGAACCAAAGGGTGTAAACATTAGGCTCTGTAGAATTGATTGATGCAGGGGATGGTTTTTTAATTTAACTTTGGAAAGAGAGAGAAACCTTTGAGAAATCATCCTAATATCTCTATTGATTATTCAGCAAAATACGGTTGATAAATGGCCGCCAAAGAGACAAAGCGGTAGATATGGTAAACGGGGAATCTGCAGGGCGACTTTGACACTCTGCCAAAAACTGAAAAATAACCGTAACCCGACATATCGAATGGCAGCTTTTAGTGGAAACGACTGCGAAAAGCATACGGGCAGTTTTACTCTGCTGCGTATCCGGAGTGAAGGAGAGACACAAATTATTCGATTCCCTCCAGCTTGTGTCCGTTACCATCAAGGGTAGTCCACAATGACAATTATCATTTTTATCATCAACATTATCACCTTGAACAATTCTCCCCACTACTAGCCGGAATCAGTGATTAATTGATGACCGTTTTTCATAAAACGTTACATCTCATCACGATCGATACCGTTAGTCATCAGCCATAGACTACTTAGCCACAGTTATTGCGTTATTAGTAGCTCATAGCAAGGTACCCATACGCCAATTCGTGCTCATTTGAGTACTCGTCTGAACTGAGCGAAGTACAGCGATTACTACAACGCAACTAGATACTCTTTTTTAAGCCAGGATTCATTTCTTTTGTCTACATCTGAGGATACTCTTGAAGAATAAATGACGATGAAACGAATGATGGACCTTAAACCCCCTATTTCATTTGCGAACAATGTACACGTTCACCATATTGAATCGTCCATCGAGTGGTCCGACGGAGAACAGTAACGACGTCAAAGCATTAGCCCCAGCAGATTACCCGAGTACTCGGACAGACCGGAAACGGAAGGTGTTCCGCTGTATACTGGACAGACGCATCTATACACGTATACATACATATCCCTTCGCGTAGTTCCCCTGGGGCAAACGTATATCTATTCTAAGCTGCCTACTCTAAGGTTCCAGGCTACCCAACGTGGCATACCGAGGATTGTGTTAATTACGCCCTTTTGTTTATCGACGGTCATCAGACCTTTGCAGGTGTGCGAAACTCCACCAACAATAAGCCCGTTACCTTCGTCCATTCCACATTGACACGGGTGTATACGGGAAGCGCGTACACGTGGAAAGCTCGCTTAGCCGCGTCACCAATGTGCAGACAGTTAATTTATGCCCGCACTACGTTCGGGACATGTACATTGAACGGAATACCCGACGACCACACATTGTGCATACCCATCGAAAGTTCAGGAGTTAGAAAGTACAACGAACGTTTTCGCATATATCAATCAAGTATTTCAACTAGTGATTCGGGGAAACTCCACTTTTCGCTTCGTGGAATCATAATCAAGAGTTGTCGCTCATAATTTCAATAGCTCGATCATTCGCCAGGAAGCAATAGTGCACTAGCTTTTTCGACTGTGAATTCGTTGTGGTATTCCAATGACGCAGAAATCTCGTAATTGTTGCCTGGTAAACACCACACGTATAAACGGTAGACTAAAATTGTGTACGGTTTCATATTCGTTCTGGAAACCATTAGAGAATAAATTCGATTTCGAGCATGCAGCTAGACCCTTCCAGAAAAATACAATGTATAGAAATTACGAATTACAATCCAACCACGGTCACAGGCAGACGGGAAAGGTTGGATCGCAATAGGGGAAATGTAATTTATTTCTACATGCAACTTTCTATTGGATGACTCAATAAATAATAATAAAGCATCACAACATATATATCACGTAGCATGTTTACATCCTTTCTCATTACCTCATTCCAAATACTTTCCGAGTTCCGCCGTACACGATATTACTCGACACTTTTCACCGTGCACGAAGTATTAATGCACGTAGTTGAACGGTGGAACTTGATGAGGTTCAGGCAACCGTAGAAATGATTAAATCTTCTCATAAGTTCCACCGTAACCATCGATTGACCAATGTTTCAGGCATAAATGTGTATGCACATGGGAGCATACGGGTAAACGTTGAACAACATTATCGATCATACAGTTTATAGAAGTCAATAGAGCATAGAACGACCACAGGCAGTGAAAGATGGCAAATGAAGCGCGAGCACACGTGCAAACGTCATTGTTCTAGTCCTATCGTACTCGATCGGGCCACGTGTGCGTACAATCTATCGTTTGTACGGCAAACGATCGGAGAGTGCGCATGATTCTATCAAAACGATTAGACAGTCACAGATAAATCGTTCACGTATAATCGGCGCTCCCTGCTTCTCTTCCTCGTTCACTTATTCCCTCGCCTATCGGAGTGATATCCGGTTGCGTAACCATGACGATTATTGAAGTTCGTAATCCGCGATATAGAGGAAAAAAATATTTACCGATTGTAAACACCCAACGCATGAAATATTGACAATGATACTCCTGGTATGCTTCCGGTGCACGGAACAGGCTGTCAGATTGTAGAAATCGCTCGCGCATTTATTTCCCATCGTTCGATCTGGACACGGGATGATATATCGTTAAATAGCCTCCGGAGGAAAAGTATAATGTTTCAAAGAGGAACGAGAATGTCAAAGGAAGGATTTATTTTCAACGTCGATCCGGATGGCTCGTGCAAAGCCAAATAAACAGATGGAACGATACGACAACCCAGACTGATACGTATGAGAGACTAATACAGTAAATTATTACCGATCGTGCTAAAACGAGACAGTTCGATTAATGGATATTATCAACGACCGGTATCCGAATCCGGTCGATCAATTCGTCGGACGTGCTCGAGTGTTTCACGAAAACGGAACTATAATCGTACTCGTCTACACGTATGTACAGTCTCTGCCAAGAGCGGAAAATCATTGGATAAATACTTCCAGATTAACCCCATCCTTGTGAAATCGGATTTTTGTCTTTCCCTCGTTACTTCTCTCATAGTATTGTCAAGTTCAAATCCTATCAACATGAGTATTCGACGATTTTATTGGTGAACAAGTATTAGCATATATTCGTAATCAAAACTAACTTAATCGATGCACAAACTACGGTTGGAAATTACTCATAAAAACCTCAATACAATTGAGGTTTTAAAGTAATAACATAAAAACCTTATTACAATTGAGATTTTTAAACAAAAACATAAAAACCTCAATATAATTGAGGTTTTTAGTAACAGTTTAGAAAATTAACTTGCTTCTTTATACTTCTGATTGCATCTTGATGCTATTATCGCTGTATTACTAATACATCTGCAACAATCGAAATGTATTTTCATCTTAAACCTGAGACCGTAATATTGCTTCGTACAGACCCAAACCAAATATTTAAGGATCGCCGCTGATTACACATTACAGAAACCATTGAAACGTTTATACGTGAATCTATTTTGATCCCTTCCTTGTCATTTGAGGCTGGATAGACCCTCACTTATCGCTCAGCTGCTCTTCAATAAACATCCAATCAGAGTGCATTACGAAATGCCAAAAATACGAATTTACAAAACGAATCTTAAAATTATCGGAACTTTCGAAGGAATTCCATTGTTCTCCCAATGTCGACGTACCCTTTGACGTTGGATGCTTCAAACTTTGGGTTCATTCGGTCTAACGATTAATTTAATTAGGAACTAACGATTGGTACTCGAATACGCCTGACTCTTGTCGAAATGAGATCGCTCTTGGTACGCGAGCGTACATACGTCGAAGGCAGCGGAGTGAGGCTTTCATTAGACGTCATTTGCATGCGCGTTCCGTACGGTAACCTCACTCAGGTAACTTTCCACTGCGAAGGTTAGATGCGAGCTTTGTTGTTGCAGTGAAATGCGATTCAACGAGACTATCTCATTTAATTAACGTGAAATCAATATTCGTTGGAATAACGATGATGATAGGAATCGCGTTGAAAATACAAAGCGATAATCGATCATCACTGTCGAATAATTATATTCCAGTGATTTTTGTGGCACATCTCTATTTTCCTTTGTCGAATTTTAATGCACGACAAATATTGAACTTCCGTTGAGAAAACTTTCCAGTCTGATGAGCCTGGAAATCGTTGATTCTGAAGATTATCTTTTTTCTTCTAATAAAATTCAATAATTAGTCATTTTTACTTACGTTCGACGTAATTTTTTTATTATTCATTTTTTTTCAGCTACTGCAAATTGATTCTTTTAAAAAACGCCTGATGGTAAATTCTACTCATCTATTAATTCTCCAAAAAAAAAAACAAACATATGATTAATCAGTACCTAAATCCACTGAAGCCCAAGGAGACCTTTTTTCTCGATGAAAATTGTACGGTCCCCGTTTCGAAATTATCAAACCGGTATTATAAATATTGCGAAAGGGAAGTGAAGAAGCGAGGAAGACGATACGTTGATGTAATTAAAATGTTCGAGGCGTTAAACAATTTGCTAAGAAACTACGGAGCGAAGGGAAGATTTATTAGTCCTGGGTTTAGTATGTGTGTTTAAGAGTGCATAGTGCATCTGGTTACACCGTGGTGCATCAACTCCTAAGGGACGCTTGGGAAGGTTAGCAGTAGAGAGGTGCAGTATTTGGGAGAAACGTCTGCCTACGTACCTACATATATAAATATATGTTTATGTGTGCGTGTGTGTTTTGGTGCCCATATACTATATTTATATATATATGTACTATATATATATATAGGATAGACATAGGCGATATATATATGTATATAAACACACACACACCTCTAACTACACTTATATATGGCAATACACATCCATTTGAGCTATGCAAAGTTTCTACACCGAACCTCCGGTGCATAAAATTACCAGTATTACGAGCTCTAACGTGTTAGTGCGCCAGAAGGTAAATTTCGATTAAGACTTTGGCCTGATTACTTCTAAGGTCTACAAGGCGCAATACACAAACCTCTCGGATCTGGTTTAGTTGCGATATAAGAGAGAGAGAGAGAGAGAGAGAGAGAGAGAGAGAGAGAGAGAGAGTGGAGGATGCGAGGCAGGAAATGTACATTGCTAAATCTTGCCTATCTTATACGTTATTTATGAAATTATGCCAGCGCAAAATTCCTGCCTACTTTGCCACTTTGCTGTTTTCTTTTTCGAAAAAGTTTAGCCGCTTGTAAATTAATTTTGACTGAGGTGAGTTTAAACAACTCTTTATGGAACTCGCACTCGAATCTTCATTCATTTTTTGTGTAATCTGTATTTTCTTGACGAAATTTTGTAGGTCTCGTTCGAATTTAACCCTGATGATTTCTAGAGAAAAAGTGTGAATTCTCGACAGATCCAACCAACCAGATTTTTCCGGGGTTGGTTCGATCTTTTTCGATCTCCTGTGAGAGCGGAAAAAAATAAGTTAATTGCTGGAAATACAAACGAGTTGAAAAAGTTAACTGTAAAAATTCGCTCGTACAGTCATAACGAATTTCCGTGAAGTCAAAACCTCATTAATTGTTCAACTTGGAAATGCACCTCGTATATGAGATCGAACTCGAGGGACGGTCGGGAAAGCTTTTTCCGCTGAAGTGAGGCTCATTGACGTGATTGGGCTACGTGAAAGTGGAAAAATTCCGATCGAGCCAGACCGAAAACTTTTCTCTTCGGTTGAAATAGTCGATTATAAAAATGCACTTGGAGTCTTTTCCTTACACATTCGGGTGGAAGTATTTAATGGAAAGCATCGAAAAACTCTCGGGAATATAGTTCGCAACCACGCTCATTAACTCGGACATCCCTTGACTGCGGTGCACACAAAGACCCCTCGTTGTCGTTTCAGATCGACCATGCAATGCAGACCCCTTGCCTTATCTCTTCCTGGATATTAACTAAACTACTAACATGTATCTGTACCCGAGGGTGAGTGAACCTGTAAACGCTTCAAGCCTGAATAGAAACACGACCAACAGTCCACAATGTTACGTCCGGCTTTGTACTTATATGTTTCGTAGCGTGTGCTGCGGTCGACGTGTTTTACTACGACTGGAGCACGTTCGCGCTGTTCGTGCCCAAAAACATACATCGTACGCGTGTATTCGTCTCTTGGGAGAACAGGGGCGTATTTTACATAGTTCTACATATTTGACTGGCTTACCATTTCAACTTCCGGTTGAAGCTACAAATTGTAAAAAAGCTCTTCAGAGTTTCATACAAAATGATAATCGAGCAGCTGTCTGCTCGTAAAAGTTGTTGAATTCGACAATAAAAAAGATGAAGTAATGAGTCTAACCGCGCAGAACTGGTGATTGAAATGAGAGAAACCTAGGAGGGAGTGCGGTAAACCATTATTGTACACATGTGCACGATTACCATCGGTTCTTCACCCCAGCAAAGCAAACCGCGTATTAATGTTGATAACTCGATCAGCACCGAATATAATCTCAAAGTTTTTACTGATTATTAAGCTGAAATGAAATCCTGACAGGAACAAGATTAAACTTGGAATTGGGGGAGAGATTTTATTTGGAGATTTTCCCACCTCAATTTCAATTCGGGTTCAAGCGCTCCACTTTTTTCTGAGCTAAAAAAGTCGATTTTGGGATCGTCTGTTTTCGTTTTGTTTTTTTTTTATAAACAATAAAACGCTTCGCGGCCTAACGCTTTTGATTATTCTAACTAGTTCTCCACTCAGACGCCAATAACCCTGCTGTAAACCGGTACCCTCGATCCGTTCGAAAATAAAGAGGGTGAGCACACTTACCCGCTGCACACGATTGCCCCGAACGACTGTGGACAAAGCACATCAATCTTTCCCCAAATATAGCCAGTCCAAATGAATATTCCCTCATTTTAATGCTCTCCAACAAAGCAAGCCAATATTTCGTACCACCGAATGTCTAAGCTTGAATAAAGGTAGCAATCCCACTCGAAGACGAATTCGACAAAGCTTCTTCTCTCTTCCAATTCACAATATTTATCAAGTGTCGAATTTGCGGCTCTCCGGTGAAACGCACCACGAGATTACCGCGCGTGTACAGACCCACGACCATAAGTGGGAAAATGGGGAGAAAATCCAACCCGAGAAAGGCTACATCGAAATCGAAAGAGATAAGAGATAGGAGAGGATGGAGAAGAATTACAAACGGTACCAGTCGCTTTCGTTCCAAAGAAAACCTCTCCCCCCATCTCCCCAAGTTTGCCCTCTTCTACCGTTCTTTGCCATACGTTGCGGCATTCACCTCTCCACCACTTCCAGATTTCAATTTCCAATCTAATAAGAAATTCTTTCGCGACTATTTCTCAACCCTCGACCCTGCGTGCCAAACCCCTCCTCTTTCCTACTTTTCCCTCTAACCCTCCATTTTGCACCGGCTACACGTTCCCACTGCTTTTCTCTGTAAACTCGTCCTCTTGTCTTTCCCTCTCTCTCTCTCTGTCTCTGTCTCTCTTTTCCACCCGCTATTTTTCTCCTCTTCGGTCTCCCTAGTGCGCTCACTTCGTCGACCGAATTTGTCTTTCGATGTCTTAGCGGCATGCCGCTCAACTCGCTCTCTGTACACTTCCTCCTCTACGCTGCATTTCTCATATAGGTATGTATTAACGTTACTGTGTACAGCCTCCAGCCACCCCCGCATTTGCTATAGCGCTTATCCTAGAAAATTGAGCGGGAGAGGGGTAGGGGGGCGGAGGGACCGAAGGGAATTCCTCCCCGTTGCTCGGGCTAAGCCCCCTTAACTCCTTTCCATCCTTGTTCCAAGGTATCGCGTCCTCGCCTCTTCTAGAAGAGTTTCTCTTCCTTTTACACTACTTATCTTTCACTATCCGAGACCCGCGATCTCACCCGGAGACCATCTCCTCATTTGTTCGCCGGGGGTAACCGGGGCCTAGAAGCTTCTTCGAGATATCTCTCGAGAGAGGTGAATTCAACCTCTTTCTCTATCTTTGGGATTCCATCTTCTGGCTCTTTTCCTCGGTCCTTAGTGACGTTCCTGAGATTTCGGAAGCCCTCATGGCTCCGCGTCAAGACTACATATTTGTTCCTTACTGGAGAATGATTATTACTTCACGTTTCAGACGGATCCTTGAACGTTTCTCTGACAAATGCTCTCTCGAATCACCCACTTTAATAAACTTTCAATACGATTCCGTGTGCAACGCTGGCCAACGTTGAGATCCTCAGGAGTCGTTCAGGTGGAGACGCTCTTTGGGAATTTGAAGGAGATGTGTTGAGGGTATGAAGTGGGCGTTCCGGTGAGACACCCTTTTCTCACTCAATTATACGCTTAGCTGGGCTCAATATCGATGGAAATAATTCAGAGAAATCGTTGAAATATTCTCACGATATTCGACTATAATCGTAATACACAACTAACTTTTTTCAAACAAAAGCGACACGAAAATATAACAAAATGACGGCGTAAAAGATAAGAAAAATCATTGAACGTTTCTTCACTGCTTTTTGACAAAAACAAATAGAAAAATATGAATATTTTTTAATAATTCTGATTCAGTCGGTTGCTGTGAGTGTACAGAATTTGTAGTTGAAACGTCATCCCCGACCTCTTCAATTTGAGTTGTTCCAAGCGATGAATAATTAATTTCTTTTTTAATGTTCCCTCAAATCTAACATATTAATTGGACCTTACAATCTTCTCTCAACGCAACAGCTATGTGAAAGACTTATCCAGACTTCGCCCTCGACACTCGCCGTCAACATTATTATTTATGACGTTAAATACCTTATTATCCTATCTCTGCTGGCCAAGAGAAAAGAAACGAATTTCGAATTTTCGCATAACGTCGTTGCGAAGTTTTTTATCACATAGCTGTGAGGGAATAAAGAACGAAGAGGAATATTGAATGATATTTTCTCGGATAATACGTTTTCATTAAACTTTAAAACGATAAGTTTTTCATCACCGTTCTGTCTCTTTTAATAAGCAAACTCTTGACAATCAGATACCATTAGGGGTATACAAGCATATTTTTGATGACGAAAATTCTCACTCGCAATGGCAGAGCTGTGTATGCGATGAAACTTTACTCCCACTCCAAACCCCTTTCCTCATTATCGACGTTGAAGAAAGACTTAAAACGTGGATACTTACTGGGCAAAAAGGCTTTCTTCACTTACTTAACAATTCCACGGTTATAGCGGCTCCGGAACGTTCTTTTCCTCCCTCTCGTCTCCCTCGCCAACTCCCGTCTGTTATTCTTCACTGCGAAACAAAAAACAACAAAAACTTTTTCCATAACGTCCTATATATGGACGAGCATCAACGTTCGACGCTTATAATCTCTCTTTGTTAACTTTTTATACCGAGCTTAAATGCACGGTATGTGTAGGTGCAAGTATATTTGCCACTATGAAGAGAAACCGAATATTTTTAATCTTTAAGCCCCTGACCGGTATTTTTCGCTACTTTTTAGTTCAATAGATACAATTTTAACGTCGGTTCTTATAAAAAATGTCAGTATTTTAAAGCCATATTCATTTTACACGAAGTCTCAAAACTGACTATTTTTAAATGATTACTGCAAGGATTTTTCAACCGTGTGAAAGTTTGATGATAATTTTTTTTCGATAAGTAGTTACTGTTTAATTCGGAATTTAATTTGATAAATCAGTTTCTTGATTTACAAAAGATCGGTTACACGAAAATGTCGATCACTCGCTGTTGTTACATTCGAAAACAATGTTCCAGCTTTTTTTGTAAAATAAATTCGGAAATTTCGTAATACAAAAATGTCTGCATAACGAAACGTCAATTTCGCGTCAAACGAGGAAACATCTATAATCAGTAATACTGACATTTTTTTTTTTTCAAGCTTTCAATAATAAATAAATCATGTATTCGATATTATTTCATTATCTCTCTGTATTAATTATTATTTTATTACTCCTCGTATCGTAGTCAATATTTTCATTCCGATATCTCAATTTCAAAATACGGATGACTATTTTCGAAAGAATTTTGAAAAAAGAAAGAAAAAAAAGTGGGACATCATACGAATCGAAGGATCGTTGCCGATCAAGTTTGTTACGGAAGGGTGAGGATTCGGCTTTATCTCGATTCGGCTTTTGCCATTCGTGAGGTCGATTGTCTCGTCCAAAAGTGTTATTCCTGGTGCCGATGATGGCGCGGTGATCGTGACCGCGATCATCCTGAAATAGGACGGCGTAGCAGTATGGATAAGGGTGAATACGATAGCGTTTGATCGAACGAGCCTATCCTGTAACTATTGCCAATATATACCATAGAATATCTATAGTTATAAAGCCAGGCGTGTCGCACCGCTTCTGCCTACGTTTGAGGCTTAATCTCGCGTATTAGATCGATAACTCGTAGCCGCAGAACGCAATCTCTGAGAGCTATTCAACTGTTATTTCTTAAGTTATTTATTTTCACAGTTTTGGCAATACTGCTAATTTTATCGCCGCACATCTCGAGTTGAAAAGATGAAGCGATGCTCAAAAATCAGAGTGATAAAAAAAAATCATTTTCGAAATATAAGTATGTCAATTGATAGACCCTTTAAACGTTTGTTTACTTCTACTTTAACAAAATTGAATATATAAAATATTACAAACAGCTATTATAATCTAAAAAAGATAAAACGCTATAAAAAAAAAGGTTGATTCCACCCTAATTTCGTAGATAAAAATTTATTTTTGTGTGTGTACTCACAAAGGCATAAATGATTTTCCACGCACACTCAACGGCGCACGAGTAACCAGTTTCGGCTTCCATTTTTCACGTTTTTATTTTTCGTCTTTTTTTCATCAGCATTTTGTTCTTTTAAAGCTGAACTTGTACGAGCGCTATTCGGTTTTCCCTTTAATTCTACCATTTTTGCAAACGTCATAGCCCAGCGTTTTGTCCATTCTTCACCTTTTTTTTCCAAAACTCTTTCGCGTCCCCTTTCTCCTCTCGCGGCCACCTCGTTCCTTGCCCATTCTCCAGCCGCTGTATCTCCGCTTCTCGCGTTTAAACGGAAGGACGAGAGCGAGTACAATGGGCGAAGGAACCGAAGGATTTTGCCTTTTGTGGATCTCCACGGAAGGACGCGTCCGGTACACAAACAGGGACAGACGCAGACACAGACATAAACACACATAAGTGACAGATAAATCGGATGGCTCTCCAGGAGCGGATTGAAGTTCTTCTGTGGCCGACGAGACCGAATAGACGGGGTGGGTAAAGGATTATCCCTTGGTCGTTCCCTCATTCCCTCACTTTGCTTGATCCTTCTCTCTCTCTCTCTCTCTCTCTCCCTCTCTCTCTCTCTCGATTCATCTCCACCCCTTTCCGCAATGACCGTCTTTGTACAGTTTTTCTGCTTCTCCCGCAGCAATGAAGAATGAGGATAGGAGAAACTCGACGAAATTAGAAAAGAAAGACGGAGTGAGGTTTCCTCAGGCGAGCAAATGACGAGAACGCTAGAGAATCCGGGCGTCTGATCGGTTTGTGGACTTTCCACTTCCGGCTGGTTCGTTTGGGACTAAAGAGTTCTAACATAAACTAAGAGGGCTAACCTCCGGAACTTTCAACACCTCGTACTTCTCCATTGGTTTTTCCGTCTGTCTGACAAAAGCGTGTACACCGATTATTCGATAACTATTTTCAACGAAACATGGAAAAAAAATACACTGACATTGCACGATGCAAATGACGGTGTTTTACTATTAACCAGCTTCCAACAGGATGACTAAAAACGAAATGAAAAACTAGAATACATTTTTACCTATCCCTCGTATTGCACTGGTTTTTTCGTCCGTCCGGCAAGAGCGTGCACGGCAGTACTCAAAAACAATATGGGAAAGGGCGTTGAAAAAAATAATACTTGCAGTGCATAATGGAAATTGTGATGCTTTGGTATCAACCAGTTGGTACAAGTAAGATTAAAAACGAATTGAAGAGTAACAAAGTCTAACATGCTTTTAGCTTTAACGAATAGAGAAATTACACTACGTCTTTGCATTTCCGAGTCAGTAGATTTTTCCATTATTGTTACATCTTTTCCGCGAGAGATCTAAAGCGTGCGTGCCTTTTCAGGAGAACTCGTGTTTTTTTCCCCTCTCATAATGCAATAGGGGGCGTGGAAACGAATTTTCAAAGCGAATCGATTGAATTCTTTCGTTTCTAAGCCAGGTGGAAAAAGTTGCGAGGAATTTCCATGGTACTTTTATTGCGATAAAAAAAATGTTGATAACTGGAGCAATCTCTCTTGCCACTATTCACGTCCGCCTTTGTTCCCATAAAACATTGCTGAAACTTCAATCCAGTCAATTTTCCCCCATATTTGTTGGTCCATCGTGAGTGCTCTTTTTCTAAATACTCTACCGAAGAGGAATGTTTCGGGTAAGAAAAACGCCCTATCGATCAGCGCGACTGAGTGAAAACGAAAATGGCGTGATGTGCATGAAAAAATAAAATGTCATTGTCGCGAAGGGATAGCGGATACGAAAGAGCGGAACGAAAGTGGAAAGCAGGGAGAGACGGAGAGAGAGAAAGAGAAACAAAGAGATGTGGGAGAGAGAAAGAGAGAGAAGGAAAATGCTCCGTATGAATATGCAATCAGTTCTCGGTGTCAGAATCTCTCACGGAGGCTTGTGTGCCAAACGCATTACGAGAGAGCTCAAAGATCGTTCGCGCGGATTCTCGAGTCTTGCGCAAATTGTATAATTTCCGAGACTAATTCGATACGAATTAGCGCACGGTTGCCTGGCTGCACGTTCACCTCGAATCTCTCGCTTGCCACCATCAGTACCTACCATCAATGAATCCTCTTCATGTGTGCAAAGATACCTACGATTATCGTGACGATCGGTCGACAGCTTGGGGATCTAGGGTCTCCAAATATATACCGCATAAATATTACATGAATCTACACTATTCGAATGTTGGCTAGTGCTAAAATTGTCACCTCTAGGAAAGCAGAAGAACCATTAACTTTGTTTATCCAGATGCAGTCTGTCTTACTAAAGCGTGCACGGCTGCTTTTTTGTTCTAAAGATCCTTGGAGGCCAGGTTCGAATGTGAGGAAATAGAGAAACCTTACCCCAAGAATGCTTCACTCATTTTGTGCTTTAATGGAAACACCTGGTAATGATGCACGTGTGGAGCCAAAACCATCAAAATCGCTACTCAATTTATTTGACTAGAAATTTGCAATGAGATAGCTCAGCCTTTGAAAGAAAATCTGCCGTAAAAGGGTTCGAGAATATTTAACCAAAAACTTGGACTTGATCGTTTTTGAAAATGAACTTTTACAGGGGTAAAATTTATAGTACAATTTTTCTATAGGAGTTTTAATTTTTCAATGTAACAATTAAAATTGTTACTCAGCTTATTGCCTGAATAAACAGAATAACGCATTCCAAACTGGAAAAAATGATTCTTCAAGGGTCGTAAAGTATTTCAATAATAATTACAATATTAAAATAGCATGACGGTCCATATCATACAGTGTAACCATATTTTTCGCTCCAATAGCTTTTGCCAAATAATTTTTTAGATTGACCGTACACGCTCTTCCCAAACAGGCTCCATGTTTTATGCGTTGCTGTTACCACGACAAACAGCCACCCTCGATATCGCAACCCATTCGACCCTTTTCGTAACATGCTGAATATAGCTAAACACGGTACAGGCTTAACAGCACTCCGAAGATCGGCAGTATGAAAATCCACGGCAGAAGCGACACGAAGGAGGACGGTTAGCGGCGTCGCCTAGAAACGGAAGTGAAGACGAACTTCGAATAACATGTTTGCTCGAAATCGACGTTGCTAATGCTTCCCCGACCTCCCCTGCCATTTCTAGTTTGTACAGTAAACCCTCGAAACTCTGGTTGCTCGCTTACACTGCCGGATAAAAATGTTACGAAATTTCTATCGTAAATCAGGACCAAGAAGGCAAAAAGCTAGGATTATTTAACTCCCCACATACTCTGTCCCTTTGTCGACCCGCTGGATGCAATACTTAATTAATTGGGACCTCCGTTACTTCGGGTAATTTCAAAAAGTACTTTTTTGTAGTTTCGAAAATGTCCTTAGTGAGTTCCTGCGATTTACAGTGAAAAGCTAGGACTTGGATGGATGACCACTTGGCTACGTTTATTTAGATAAATTCATTGTGCCTATGCAATAGAGGCGATTGAAAAATCTTGTGGATATTTGTTTGTAGTTCGATTTAAAAAATTACGTATCAAATTGCATTTACAAATATGAATAACAAAAAGAAGTTATAAGTAATTTCTTGACTAAACGTGAGAAACTCGATACTGTATTTGATTTTCGTTTCATCGTTTCTTGGTTTATCAAACACCAGAAAACGATTTTCTTCTTAAAACAAATGATATTGTCTGAGATTCTTTAGTCGAAATTTTGTTTCCTCGTGTTGCTATCGAAGATATTGGTACGTTCTTGGTACGTTCTTGACTGCGGTTTTGTCGGTGTTAAATTTACATCTTTACAACTACTAAATTATTCAGTGAAGGATTTTAAAATCGATCTAAAAAGATTCTAAAATAATCGATAATAATTTGGTCGGACTACGACGCTGGTTCATTGTGAGTCGTCTAAAAAAACGTCCTTGTTCTGGATTGAGAAAGAAAACAAACATTCAGAACCTACGGTGATTTATTCTCTCAGCGTCCAGCCTCTTATCTAAACTCTTAGTATTATTCTCTTTGAATCACCAATCAATTTATCATTACGCTCTTCGACTTGAAGTTATCAGTATAGTCGCTGCGCAAACGTTTTTCCAGTGTATCGCCAAATGAAATTTTTCTTCATAACTCAAAGTGAATTTTGCCGCTTACTTTGGGCTGAGGTAGATAGCACTCTACATGCTGTGCAATTATACTAAATGCCCTTTAAGCTCCGGTATTTCCAGGGCTTCACCTCTGCTCTCTAGCTTTTTCTCCATCTGGGATTCTCTCTTTCTCTCTCCCTCCTCCTCGTGCTCCAGTGTTGTCAGACATGGAGAAATAATGGGCCCATGACTCCGTGCTTTCGTTAATTAATTAATCTGTTTACACTGGCGTGCCATAGCGAAAGAGAAAGAGAAAGAAGGAGAGAGAGAGAAGGAGAAAAAGCCAATTGAACCAAGTCGGAGTTCTCGCGCCCTATCCGTATCTTTATATCTTCTCTTCGTCCTCGTTAATTTTCATCCCCTCAGCCATACGAGACGACTCCACCGTCCGAACAGCCCAAACTCCTACCAGGTCCCCTCGTTTCATTCTCTCACTTCTCGAAGACGTATACCTCATCTGCACTTCGGAAATTGGCTTGGAACGGGTCAAAATTAAGAATTTACCGAGATTACCAAAACAAAACAAAAAATATTAATGGTTCCTCGATAGTCAATCGCGAGATCGCTCGACGCGAAAGTCTTTTCGATTAGCGGCTGATGACACATTTTGTTTCCAGTACCCAAAATGCAACTGTATAGGTGCCATCTCCTTTCGTTGGTCTCGTTATTTTCTTCGGATATTTGGGTTGACCAACCGACACGAGTCGGTAGCGAGTAGCTTCGAAACTTTGTTTCGCATCTCGTACGTCGTACACATCGTGACCCAGAATCGTGTTCGATTTTTCTTCCAATTCGAAAGTGAAATTGATCGTTCCTCTTTGCTCACGACGTAACTTAATAAACATTTTTGTAGAAATTTGTCAAAATGCTCTCTTACATTAGTGGCGAAGGTATCTGTTTCATTCTATACACATGAATGTATACATGGGCATGTGTATGTATGCTAATGGACACCGACAGGAAATTAACTACACGTCCGCTCTAACAATTAGCCGAATAATTGATGAAGCGTCAGCACAACGCGGATCCTCAACACGGCCTCCATGCACAATTTTTCGTCATCGATAACCCAATATTTTAACCATGGAACCCTACACTGCCTGTACGAAACAAAGAGTCCACAGAGGCCAAACCCAAAACTTCAAATAAACGCTACTAACGAACCGTTTGCCATCGAGGACTTTGGTTTTCTTTTTTTTTTCATTCGAACGCCGAAAGACTGAAGAACGGAATAGAATATGTGTGGAAAACGTAATATGAATTTTTCACGGTGAAAAATACGATTGAACGAAGCAGGAAAAATGAGCTGAGCATTTCTGACGAAAAATGTAGGGTTTGCGGTATCCATGCGCAAGGTCTTAGGGTTAAGGAAAATACGACCGGATTTCAAGATGTTATATACATTTTTATTATACATTGTAGATATTTTCTACTTATTTTCACTTTTTTCTTGTACACAATTGTTTATGTACATGTATATTTATTTGAATACTGAGATCCACAATCATCGCCATAACCGTCGTTACTGGTCGAACGTGACGGAAACTTGATCATCTATGACGTCAGTGAGAATGATGAAGGATACACTTTAAACACATAGAGATCAAATGCGATGAGTAAACACTAGCAGCAGAATTAGATAATAACGATATTAACCATACCTAACCTAAAAAAGTTACATGCCCCTTTTGGGATGCAGCATCAGGGTGCAATATCTCGCACCTCCATTTGAACAAAGAAGAAAGCGACAACGGATGCAACGCTGAAACACCTTTTTTCATTCTCGAGGCTAGGCCTCGATCATTCCTATGCGACAACGTCGAGAAAGAGACAGAAGAGCAGTCGTGTTCGTAGAGAATTTCGAACGAGCAGTAAGAAAAAAAAACATCGGGGTTGACTCTCAATTAGGAGAGTGGGCGCGCGGACTCCGAGAGTCGCGAGGAGTTCGACCCAAAAACTCCGCAGGATAGAAATAGAGGAGAGACGGCGTTAGACGTGCTCGGTGGGTTAGTTTCTTCATCCGAAACTCTTCCGAGACTTCCGTACGGTAAACTATATATTTTGACTCTTCCGTATCCTCGGGGTCTCTTCTCCACTTCCCTTTACCCCAACGTTCTTCTTGACAACGATGAAGAAAAAGCGAGAGACGAACCGTTCCATTTCTATACTACGTCAGTCGAACGACTACGACGACGACGACGACGACGACCAAGAGACTCCAAGGCCTTCGAGATAATTAAACTCCGCAACTCGAAGCACTCTGCCTAATTCGCCTTATCCGAGACTGCGGGCACTTTTTCTCTTCATTTAATTGTAACTTATACACACTACATACCTAGTACACGAAATCATTCACAGTGATGAACAATTTTTCATAGTTTCTTTCGATGTTCGTTCGCTTTTTTATTCCGGACCTCGACGTTTCATTATTTTTATAGGTCCCCTGGAAACGCCTCAAAGTGCTATCCGCAATCACTCGTTTCTCGCGCTCTGCTGCATTGTAGTTTGCGCGAAATGAAAAGTGCGGTAACATCGGGTCACTTCATTTTGTTCGGTTGTGCCACCATTGAAAAATCATTAGAACTGCCATTCTCCCGGTTAACTGGAAAAACTGATACTAATAGGAGGCAATGTCTACGTAAGAAATCATCGAAACGAAACGCAGCATCAATCCTGCCGATCTGTCAGAAAATAAGTGTGACTCAGAAAATCTAGAAGTTCCATTACTCTCCTTAAAGAATCACCATTGTTTGGTCGTATCAAAAAATAAGTACGAAAATCGACAAGTCATTGGAGCAATCCACTCCGATGAAGCTGCAAGAAGTAGAACCCCCGATGGGAACCCTGTAAGCCTAGAGCTAAGAGGAAGACCAATCCTATTTGACATTGATGAAACTGCGCTACCTACAATGATTTCCTGGTGAAACCGGAACGTCAACTTCAACACGTTCCTGTCGTTGGGAAACATGGGTTTGGAGTTTTCGACGTTGAGACGTGGTTGTGATGATTGAAGCCCGCGGTAGTCCGACGGCAATCGCAAGGTCGAAGTACCGAATCGAACGTGCAAGCATTCACATATGGCATCGTCGTATCTCCGTCCGTTGTATTTTTGGGGCTGACGGGACGAAAAAGTCTGTGATTGAAGCCCTCGAGGGGAATTGGAATCACTTGCCTATGCCGCATGTCGAACGCTGTTAGCTATACGTACAACTCGGAGGTTTTAATGCTTTACACATACGCGTGTATTCGAGTACAAGTGCATTCTCGTGCAGCCCGGAAGAGGGAGAGAAAAGTCACTCGGTGCAGTGCGAGTGGGTAGTCGTGTTGCCTGCCAACATTAACGGAGTACCGCATTGGGGTCTAACGTTGGATGAGAAGATGGAGGTTGATGGTGGCATTTGTACGCACTTCGTTGGAAATGACATTGACGAAGAATACGCACGCGCGCACACACGCGCATACACACGTGTTTATGGATACACATTGTGAGTTCAAAGTTGGCGAATCTCGTTAGGGGCGAACTAGAATCTCGTTAAACGTCTAAGAGGGGTGAACCAAAGTTTTGGCACAGTTGTCCCAATAGCTGCTTTGAAAGGATTCTACGTATCAGCCAAAACGGAAAAGCGCTCAGACTTTGAAGTAGGTGCTTGCAGTTGGAATTACTACGAAGCTAGATTAAGCCTTAGCCGATGTTAACTATTTTGGAATAAAAAAACCATTTTCTTGGGTCTGGTCAACCGAGTGACGAAAATCAAGTATATCAAATATACCGGACTTTGAACTCATCAACATTCGAAGGTCGTTCGTAAAAAGGCTTATATTTCTTTAATCACTCACCTTTGTCGATAACGTTCGATGCAAAACGTTTTTAAAGCGAGGTTTTCGTTCTTCCCGATGTAGAAGCTTGATTCTTGTTTTTTTAAAAGTAATTTGCAGCCTTTGAACGTTTAGAATATTTGGGTGAAAGGATATTTTCATTTCTAAAGTAAATAACGTGCCGTCCGTTGAGCGGGATCACCCGCGGGCTAGAAAACTTGTAGATCAAACTTCAAATGCTTTTCTGGAAATACTATTTTGCGATGCATCGAGCGCTTCAACGGATGAACCGATTTGCATGAATGTCCGCGCCATCGAAAGGGAATTCAATTTGCAGGCCCATTGGGATGCAATTTTTATCAATAATTCATTGAAAAATATATGTCCTGTCAGTTGATGCTAGAAAAACGGAGAAAATAATTGGATCTTTTGCACACGGATGGTACTTTGCTGTCCAAAGATTTTTTTTCAGAAAACAAAAAAAAACGATAGGCTTTCCTAAATTTGAATTGTTTTCAATGAAAACAATTAGAATGTCCTTTTTATTGATGGTATTTGAGGGTTGTCCTCCAAGGCAAACTCTTCAGTTTGTTTGGGGTTTGACAATTTGGTAAAAATGGTGTCCTGCTTGAAAAATTCGGTGACAAGAGTGATGGATAAAAGTATCGTCCGAAAAGGGATCACTGTAGCCCCATGTCAAGCCTGTCTCTTGTATGTCCCAAAGCTCCGTACGTAGGGAATACTTGGGTTATAGAGCTCTCGAGCACTTCCCAACCCATCTTTCGATAACGCGGTTTCACCGGCCCCAGTACTCCACATGCTTCCGTCCCCGTTGCCCTCTCGATCAAAGGCAGAGAAATCTCCAATCTACAAATTGGCTCGCTACCCTCCACTCGCTCCATCATTTTCCCTTAACGTTCGACAAAACGTTTCCCTTGATGCGCTATCGACGAAGGTCTCGTCATTTTCCAAGAGTTTCGTTCTATGGACGCCCCGATAATGAATTGTCAAAACAGATGTTTGCGCGTTGATGTTATCTTACGGTAAAAGTGATAACAGTCTCGTAAAATTGACAAGCTGCGGTGGTTAAGCTGCTTTCACAAAGTGCTACGAAATTAGTTGAAAGCAAGCCTCGGAAGTACCGGATGATTATAAATAGTGGAAACGACTGGACCACTTACAAATAATGAAACATCACGGTTCGTATCGTGCAGTGTCTGTGTGTACTTTTTTTAATACTTTATTTCAAACAGCTTACGAAATTCGCCGTAAAAGTTTTTGTCAAACTGCCTGTAGTTCGG
The DNA here is from genome assembly GCA_030523105.1 of Ophioninae sp. A BG-2022a. NCBI lineage: Eukaryota > Metazoa > Arthropoda > Insecta > Hymenoptera > Ichneumonidae > Ophioninae sp. A BG-2022a. Next base: position 3,438 of record JAPYZI010001085.1, on the reverse strand, counting down.
AAAACAGTCGGTGTTCCCGTTTCCAGGATTTAACAGCCTCTGAAAATCTTTTTATTTGCGTCATGCTCGTCCATCTGACCCAAAGAAACGTCCCCTTTCAAAACTTCTATCTCTGTAACCCTTTGCTTTCGTTGGTGAAAAAGAAAAGCCAAAAGGTTTACTTTCGTCAACGGCAGACACTTTCGTACACTGTTAAGTGTCATTTCAAAAACATTTCGTGACGCGAAAACAAGCCGGTACGCGAAAATATCCACAAACAAGCCGGTGATAATTTTTTTCCAAAACCGCATTTGGATAAATACGATGCATAATCAATAACTTCGAGAGTTTTTTCTGATTTACTTGAAATTTTGGGATTATATTCTAGAAATGTTTAACTACCAGTAAATATAAAAAAAAATATTTAAAAAATCGATGTTTCAAAAGTGCAAACGCCTACTCCCCTTTAATTTCCAGCTGGCGTATATTCAACTCGCAAAGTATTATCAAACATTATCGTATTTAAAAAAAACACTAATAGCCATACTCTATATTATTTTTTACTCTCATTCAATAGTAAATTAATCGATAATCAAAAATATTTATACTCCCGAAGACTGCATTTAAATGACATTAAAATTATATCCAAGCTCCATGAGATAAGATCACGCAGTGCTTCGACATCTTTGCCGCGCTCTTTTAATTTTTCGGCGGGTACTCCATGCTATTCTCAAAGTTCGCTCTCAACTTTCTGCAATGCTAACTACTCGACGACCGTATGTGCAATGACGGTTTATAGTCCTAAAGATCGTTAGTTCGAATAAAGCCTGACAAATTGCGAGGGGGGTTGGCAAGCGCGAAATCCCTTAAAATTGTTTCCCTCGACTGGCAATGTTCCCCATTGAAATTCTAGCTCTTGCCTGTAGCCTCCCACGTATTTTAATCTTTTCACGATTGAGGAACCCGCGAGCGCCCTCGCGACGATAAATCTTTCAGGGCTTTTACGATACCTGGCGTCACGCTACTCTATACCTACATATATATCTATACACACACACGTGTACACATATTCACATACACAGACACGTACTGATGATCAGGATGTGCGTACGTGCGATAGATATCCATGGAGGACCGAAGAGATACAAGAGCAAAGAGCATCCATCATTTCCAATAAAATTGTGCAAACTTGACAACACGTGTTGAAGTGAATTGAATCGATGGCTGTGTGCGATCAGGATTCAGGGGACCTCGTTTCTGGCTCGTCACTGCGCCACTCTTTCACCAGAAAATGTTATCCGTATCTGTATGAAATAGGCACGGGTAGTAGGCAATAGGGAGGGGTCGGGGTTGAGGCATGGGCATGGATGAGAGGGTGGGAGGTAAAGGAAATCAAATCCCTCACTTTGTGTACGCGTTTGAGTGGGTGTGTAGGTCCACACGGATCTATAAAGATAGGACGTGTACAGAGGACACTCCCGTTTCATTTCCATTAGCCGCAGAAGTGCGGTTATAACGGAAAAAAAAAGAGGGAGAAAAAAACTTGCACAAGTGGAAATCGCGAGTCCACGTTCATATCCAATTCATATCTCACTGGATTTAACTCCTGACCGAACGAATCGTCGATTATTGACGGTTTTGACAGCCGTTGACTGTAGGGATTGATGAACGAGTGGTAACGACGATCGATCAGTGACCTTGCGACCTGTTTCGTAAGATAGGAACCTGGATATCCTCAAATTGGTCAAATTAAAAAAAAATAATAATCTGCCGAGTTTCACAAGCGCTTGTTCGATGCAAAATCGTGCGTTAGTTATGAACGTTCCAGCCCGAACTGGACACCCGGGCTTTATCTAGCTCGGATAACTGTTTTTTGCCTTTAAAGGTTCGTCGGAGCGAAAGTTTCGAAGGGATCGAGTTTTACCCTTGAAATTCGTGATCAGCGTATCATTTTACATCGATTGAGTGATGGAAAAGTTTTTTGGGTCGTTAGACGAAGTTTGCCGCTCGTATGAGCAATACCGTATTGAGAATATGAAACTTTCGTTTTCCCTCTCAAATGACACATCGGCTCGATTACGTGTCGCTCACCGATACGAGTTTATGAAATACAAAAAATAAAAAACACATAGCAGACGGTGTTTTTTATCTGCTTTTTGCGAGCAGAATTTTTTCATGCATTCGCTATGCCTGCTCGTTGAACCGGATAATATACACTCGGTCGCTGTTTATAATGAAAAATTGGTAGCTATAGTAAGTCTTTACACATTTAAAAGTTAACAAACGTATAAGCGCGTGAACGTGTGCGAGAGCGCATACGTGTGCGTATCGATATTACGCTGTTGGTGAAAGATTTTGTTAACGGTTGGGTGCTCGTTGACCACGGCTGGAGGGTGACTGGAAGTGGCCGAGCGGGGTGTGCAAAAGCCCGCGTTGGAATTTTTCTTTTTCTCACTTTCTAAAAACCTCTTGAATGTCCAGTTTGTTCTCTGCCAACGACCTCCCTTCGGCCTGCGTTCTACCAAAGTGGTCGAAAAAAAAGGGAGAAAAAAAAGAAAATAAAGCAAAAAAGCACGAGAGGGTATGCCGCGATGGTCGGTTGAACTTTGTTCGAGCTTGGTTTCCTCTTTGGTTCGTCTACTTATACCTTCGTCGGCAGTCGTGCGGTGCTGGCTCTCTGGAGGGCCCGAAAAAACCTCCAAGGGATGAAAAAATGAAAAATACGAAGAACGACATAGCGAGGCTTACTTCGGAGCATGTAACAACCTGTGGTCTTCGCAAACTCGCTCTGGCTGACTTAGAAGTCAAAGAACTTGTTAACTACCGGGGATGTCGGAGCCACAGAGGGAAACTGACTTCCTTCCTCGTCTTCCCACAAAAGCGTTCGGAATCAAAGCCAAGAACAAACGCTCTTCTGGCAAATTCTTTAAGAACCAAGTGAAAGAAAAAAAAAAAGAAACAATTCTTCAAATGTACGGACAAGATTTCGAGAAAAAAGAACACATCGTGGGTAACGTTGGGAAACCCACCCCTCCATCTCCCCCCGAAAATTGACTTGAAAATTTGCACGGACTTCCCTTATCATATTTCAAAACGAGCTCTGAAAAGATTTATTGTGGTTAGCAATAGTTTTCAAGATATCGAATTTTTAAGTGTATAACGCCGCCACGGGTGATCGATACTTCGTCAGCCACGGCTGCTCGCCATGTCAAGATGGGTGTGTTGTTTGGATCTCTCTAGGTCTGTTGTGCTTTTTGTTTGGGTTTGTTTGGGTTGATGTTCGTTTGTTTGGAGTGATGTTGGTGTATTTGGGTTCTCTAGATCTATTAGGTTTTTTGTTTTTTCTGTTTGGATTGGTGTTATTTTCAGCATTGTAATTTTCCGCCACGTCAGTATTTCTATTAAGGGAATGGCGAACACGTTCATAGCCGGATCGAAATTTAAAAATTTCCATTTTCC
>JAPYZI010001084.1:0-18398 GCA_030523105.1 Ophioninae sp. A BG-2022a | reverse complement strand
CCCATGGTAACCACAACCTGCACAATTATTTTCAAAATTTTGGTAAATGCCGAGCATGTTCCTCTTAGAGCAAGCGTCCTGCAGATACACAATAAATTTTATTCAAAGCGGTTAAATAGTGTGGGAGAAATTAGATTTTGAAATTTGGATGTGGCTAGGAACGTGTACGTCATTCCCTTAAGACGCAAGAAAGTACCTGGTGGAATATCGTCCGGAGAGTAACCGTCGTCAGTTGAGTGGATGCTCGCCCCTGGGAATTCTGTAGCACTTGTTCCACGCCTCGAGTAGCAGTACGCAGCTATGAAATCGGTAGAAAACAACGAGTGGAAGACAAATCCTCGATACGATGCCCCAAGCGAGTACACCGAAGAAGCGAAGCTGAAGTTCCTGAGATACCCAATTTTGGGTAACAACGGTGTCGAAGGCCCACAGAACGGCGTTGCTGAAGAGCAAGAACGTGATAACTTGTCGCGCCGGTTTTGCCATTATTTGGCATCGCGTGATGCACGATCTCTTGGAAGTTTCAGCGATCAGGGTGCTCTGGGCACAGCACTGGGCCAATTGTAGAATCGAAGCGGCCAGTAGCATCGCGTGTCGTCCCCGGCTATCGGGATCTTGGCTCTCGACCTCGTGAGTCGCTAAGGAGCAGGCGCAAACGACCGCGGTGAAAACCGCGTAAAGTTGAACCCCGAAGAGCGCGACGTTCGACAAGAGTGCGTCAAGGGTCGCTGGTGCTCGCGACACAACCGACATCTGTCGTACTTGAACGAGACCGCTGGCCGTCATCACACCGCTCAACGTTAATATACCGATAAGCGTGCCGCACGTCAGCCACGAAAGAGTTGCGGGCGAAAATTTGTCGTCCTCACGGACCACGAGGAATATGAGGATAACGACTATACCCGCGGTCATGCACAATATCCCGAGAAATAAACCCTTGCTCGAACCGTCACACCCTACTCGCGAGTGAATCCCGAGATCTTTGCTCGAGTGAAATTTCTGCTTGTGACAGTAACGATTCCTGCCCACGTTCTGGCCCATCACGAATGTTACTGCGGCCGCGATCAGACTGAAACGAGAATATCGGTTGTTTTCAAACGCTCATCGATGAAAACGATTTAAGGGCGAATATTGATATTATACCTGAACTGCACGATGAAGGGATACAAGAAGGGCATGCTTGAAGTCCACAATTGACCGAGTGTGTTCGTATTTAAACACTCCTGCAGCGTTACCACCTGGGATATTTGTTCCGGTGAAATTGGCTGATAAGGTTGCAGGACGACTCCGTCCGACGAGCTCTTGCCTAAAAATACGAAACACCGTTGCACCATCGTTCTATTCAAGCCCGAAAACTTCCTGGAGGCTGCCTTGACATATTCCAAAGTCATACAGATTTTCCTCACCCATAAGATCCCGAGCTCGTCTTGTCAGGGAACCTGGAAATCCTCGTAAGTTCAACGGCGACGAGGATGTTTCGGGTCCCCTCTGCGCAAGATGCACGAAGTAAGTCCATTCCTGGGCTGAATCCCAGATTACGAGACGCGCCCAGACCGCGATGTTGGTCGCCGCCAAGTGAGTGAAGCCGAACCTTGCTGCCAGACCGAATCGCTCTACTAAAACCTGCCGGAAGAAACAACAATCAGAAAAAAAAAGTCCACGCGTGGTAACCAAGAAAAATGACTGTAATCAATTTTCAATAAATTATTTTATGCAAAAATTTATTCAATTAATGAAATATTTTCATTAAAAAACCGCGCGTCTCGACAAATTTGTTTTTTCTCAATCTTAGGTAAGTTTTCAAACTTGTTGTTTTACCTGAGAATTCACGAATAGAAAATGCATTTGTAGGAAGGTGAAGAGCCCGTGAAGTACCGGATGTACGAAGATGATGTCACTGAGACATTCGGCTCCTTGCATCATCGTGTGCATAGCCATTTCCAGGCCATTAAAGACTAGAGTGGCCAGTCCAAAAACTGCAATTTGAAAAAAAAAACATTATTTTAATGTACGCAACACTAATTAAAACATTATTTAATTGTTTTTTTTCCAATACTGATGAGTATCGACCTTCCGATTTCGGAAAACATGAAATTTATGAGTGAAAGTGTTTTTTGCGCAATAATTAAGTTTTCCAGTAGAAATTTGTAACTTTTAGCCGAAACGAAAAAAGATCTGGCGCAAATTCGATTTTCTCGCATAATCTATCGAATCCCAATGAATCTCGAACTGAATGTCATATGAAACGTGCAAAACGTCAAATCGAATGATTATTCTGAATCTTATCATAATAATCAGCGTAATTATTATGATGATCGATATTATGACTATTTATTGTTTTCTTACGCAAAGCACCGACGCGAATGTAAAAACTGGTCGGGGCGGTTCTTGCTCTTGATATATGGGCCCTCTTGAGAGATCCGAATCGCGTAAGCGAGGCGCCACCACCACCGAGTTCCGCATCCTCGGCACGGCCACCCGTTATACTCCCACAACTGTCGACCAGAACCCAAAAGTATATGCTGATGATAACGGCTATGCTTCCGACGTAAAGATACATGAGGAAGACGCTCTGAAAATAAGTAGAAACAGATAAATGAGATCTCAGTAAGATAACCGATCGATTGCGGTTTCAACGATTAAAATCGTTGAAACATTCTTGGTTTCAACAAAAATCGTTAAAATATTCTTGGTGTCAACAAAAATCGTTGAACTCTTGGTTTTTTGTATTTTTTAAATAATATTGGCTAAGGTTCAACCCACAAGGTCAGGTAATCACTGAACATTTCAATCGGAGCAACAGCCTGAATTTCGCGATATCCCTTTGGAACCCTTCGGGGATGAAACCTTAACGAACGATCGGAGACCTGTGTCCTTTCTCTACGGTAAGGTTATCAGGATTTTCATCTGCTTTTTGAGCGTTAATGGTGGATACCAGGGGTTTCCTCCGACGAAGTATCGTTTGCCCAAACCGGTTGGGAATCCGGACGAACCGGACTCGGTTATCGCGTTCGTTCTAATAAACACGTATGAAACTGCCACGCGTTGAAGTCACCCAATGAATTCTCGTCGAGTGTTTCGCGGAGGCTTTCTTGCCGAGGATGTCTCAATTCGCGTGCTGATATTTCTACTGATCTTTTTCGTACTATTTGTATTTTTTTTGGGTTTATAATAGATTTTGTAAGAGCCGTTTATTACTTTCGATGTATGAATTCTAATTAAGTGAAAGAGTGCAATTTATGTTGATACATCAATTAATAATGTATTACCGTCAATCATAATGTAGCGATAAATAGAATGCATGATATTCAATGTTATCTGTAAACGAATGTGTAGCGATAAAAAGAATGTATAATAGGCTGATTAACAAGATATTTAAGAGTCAAGAAGCAATGTGCAACGCCGATACTCGAAGGGGTGACCGCTCAACCGTGCACCGGCCGGTGCATAAACCAGTGAGCGTAACAATTCTGACATTTTTTTGTAGATAGCTTAATAAAAGAGTGTACAACTCGGAATCAGAAAAATAAGGGATCTCGAATGCAGTCCAAATTTTCTTCAGTTTCTCTGTACCGACACGACACGAGGAAAAAGAAAAATGCTAAAGAGGATTGCTGAGAAGAAATTGTTTATACTTGCCCATAGCGAAATCATAAATAATTTGCAGTTGGAATAGCCACGGTTATAAATGTTATTATGTTAGGGTGATTCGAGGATAAAGGATAGATAGATTTCGTTGGACCTTCTCTGCGAGGAGAAATATCGAAATATTGTGAACTTCCAACCATTTTGTGCTTTTTTTACTTTCAGTGTACAATGCGTTAGAAATCACGTTAGGATGACGCGACAATAACAGCTCTAACGCATATACGTAAGAACAGTTATTGTTCCAAGAGGAAGTACATCTGCCGAACAATCGTATCTCGTCTATCGGCGCGTCAAAAGTAGCGGAGAAAATTAGCGTTACGGTAGCCTAGTTCTCGAGAATTTTGCTCGCAGTGTACAACGCGAGCGATGAAGCGAACGGTGCTCTGTTACGAAGCAACGAGAACGTTCGCGGAAGAGCGTGTCAAAGAGAAAGATAAAACGAATATTTCTTCGAAGAACACGCAAACTTGCGTTCGCGAAAAAGCCCTCCTTCACAATTGAATAAGCGGTCCGTAAACGAAATATCGATGCTTTGTCATGGGCATACCGAAACGCCACGCGCTGACGCAGTTTTGAACTTTCAAGTGTTTTGTACGTGGCTACAAAAGACGCGTCAACGATGTGTTTTTAATGGATTTTCCAACGGTCCGGTCGACGCGGATTTCTCGTACAGGAAGTAACGAGCGATATCGATGGGATCGTTAAAAATAAACGATTCACATAGACAACAACCTGTGCTTTTTTAAATGTAAATTTAATGGAAATTACATGAATGACCTGTTTATAATTCAGAAGGTGAATAAAACACAAAAATGTTGTTACTAGTCCCGAAACTCCTTAAGAGCATGTGCAAAGTCAACATACGTAACCTATAAATTTTCACATAGCTTTTTCATCTACGATTAAGATTTTTTTACGCAAAGCAAAGTTTGCGATGTAGAATTCACTGAAACAGAATTTTTCTATTGCCCGAAATATTATGTATTTCTGAAAAATGGCGAATTAAATGAAATATAACCCTTCTCTTTCAAACTACGTTACGCGGTAAAAATCCTGAGTCGCTTCAACTTTTGTTGAAAAGGTTTTTTAATGGCGCTGACAATTTTGAAAATATTTGGAAAGTTGATTGAAACGGGATACCCGGTATTCCCTAAATGGTCGTACTTAAAGGTAAAGCGTACCAGTGAGACTTGAACGAGCGTACCAGCGCATCAATGAACATTATCCAACCTCGCATGATTTTCCGTGACATCTGCGCGCGCATAACGTTCCTCTCTTTTCCCCTTTCCCTGTCTCTTTTTTGCTCACAGTTTTTTATAGTTCGATCTCGGGTATAAAAGAGCGACCGTTAGGGCACTCTATACGTGCGTTAAAGTGGTACATAACCTCCGCAGAGGCCACGTCTACTAGTCGAGTTAGTAACAAGACGATTATCATCGTCCAGCTAGAATGAACTCGTACAGTCAATCCTGTCGTGTTCCTTCGGTCGTGTTTACGATCATTGCGATTGGCATTTTCGACGTTATTGTTTTCGTTACGAATAATAAATTTTCGTCGCTAAGGTGATACACGATGGCTGGATTCCTGAATAAATATGGAGGCTTTACGAATCTTGACTCTACGAGATTATAAAAGCGGCTCTTTCATTCGCAGCTGAATATCGTTAACATAACCTCCTTTCTTTTCCGTAACTCATTTTCCTATTGTGATAAAGGTCAGTTCAAAAGTGCAAATTCATCTTTTCAATAAAAAAGAGAATTCTGGAAAACGCCTCCTTAAAAATGTTAACACACATTAACATGTCCTCCAAATCTCATGTTTAACAGTTTAGGTTAGGTTGTCATGTCACTTTGATAGTCAGAACTTCGACTTTTTTATACCTGTACTAGACGTGTAAAATCTTCTACCCGTCATTCCAATATGTTCATCAGAAATATAGAAGATCGAATTGCAGTTCGCTAGATGGCGCGACAATCGCACGATCATGGCAGCTACCCGACAAAGTTAATCAAAAAATTCGAACCACCGCGTTTCGAAAATAGAACTAAAAGTAAATACTGTGCATTGATACACAAAACGAAAAAAAAAAACAGTTTCTAAGTGAAGTGTCCCTGACCAGCTCGGAATATTTGTTTCTACAACTCGAGAGAATATTCCTAAGATGCGCGAGCGCGGCTGCGCCTGACGAGAATGATATACGATCGATATAACTTTCACCGCCTCGTTTTCTCTCCGGGTGGACTCCCGTGTATCTTCCCTCCAGTAGACCCGTTCTTTTTTCTTTGCATTTTTTATAATCCTCGTGCATAAGTATGAAGGTATCGAGAGGCGAATTTCACCGGAAGTAAAGTCCACGATAATCAGAATCAAAGTTCCGAGCGGACTTCCGGTGTAAATTGCCAAGGCCGGTGTAACGCGTTCGATTTTTCTCCGCGTAGTCTTCCGATTTCACTGCTCCCCCGTGGCGCGTGAACTTTGCTCAATAGAGGCGAATTAACGGGAACGCGCGCGCATGCTAAAGCGTGCACGTTCGCGCAACTCCAAGAATTAGAAATCGTTGCAGTCTCGATCGAGTGAACAGATTGCGACTGTGCGCATACGAGGGCGCCACTTTGACGAGTATCAGCGAGTGGCTGAAGTACGTGTTGAGGATACGATATAACTTCTACGGACGCTGAAATATTCACGTCGATGACCGGAAGACTGGATACATTATCGTTCGAGTGCTTTCAAGAATCGTTCTCCCTTAACCACGTCTAGATGGCGTCATAACCTTTTGACTTATTGTATTTTACGCGTTGTTTTAGAAAATAAATAAAAAGATATAAAGGAGAGTGGATTGTTAAGAGAAAATCGCGACGCGAGGAACAGGAGTAGAAAACCACCCCGGAAATGAATTCTGTCTCCGTTTTTTTACCGGAAGTGGCATCGTCTATCGAGTTACCGCAAGAAAAACGCGCGTTCTTTATTTTTAATCAAACATGGCGACGTATGAAGTCTTTTGGATACAACAGCGAGCCGAACCAAAGGGATTATTTCCAAGCGTCGTTTCACTCATACTGCCGGCAAAAATATCTCCAAGCTGCTCATCAAATCACCATCTCGAAATTGTCGGGAATTTCAAAAAATGCGGTCGTCTCCGCAGGAGGGACGTTTCGTTTTCGGATTAAATTTCTTTTTCTTATTCGTTTGTCCCGATCTCCCGCTCGTTCTTTCGAACGATCGCAACATCGATTGACGCAGGAGTAAAAATGAAATTAACGATGAAACTCGTACCGCGTACAAGTATAAGTACGCGAGTGGTCAAGGGTGCAGGAAGAGTAGCGACCCCGCAATAAATTCGGCTTAGCGGTTAAGCTGCAAAACCACACGAGAGTCATTTCGACACAGATGTGAAGACAGGTGCGACATCTCGCGTGTAAGTGAGTAGGTATCGCTGCGGTCTTATACACGCGTTTGGCAACATTCAGGGTGGGGGGAAGTGAAATAGATATACAGGCAGAGCAGTGGTTCTCCGTTTTGCCACGCAAAGCGCTGCTATCTACAGATGAGCCCGTTAAGGCAATACGAGCAAGGAACTTGCTCATTAGAAACAAAATTCAATCCTGGCGTTGTAATGATCGAAAACTCAAACTAAAAACGCGCAACCGTAAAACGATGCTCTTTTTCACTTTACCTGAAGGCTCAACAAGGGAACAGGTGTGTCCATGACTTCGGCCAGGCAGAGGGCCATCATTAACACGATGACGAGCTCTCCGTACACGTTGCTCAGAACGATCCATAATTGCGAACTGAAACACGCAAAAATAAATCATAACGAAATAATCGCGTGAATGATTTTTCAATTCTGCGTACAATTTTTGCCTTACGAAATTTTAATGCACGTCAAGCTAGTAAAAACGAATTTGGTAAGGCTACAGTAACAACAACGACAATGATAATAATAACGGTGGTAAATTTCGCATTATTGGAACACAACGAAACTTTGTATCATATTATAAATTTTTCATTTCTGAATTTTTCTTAACTGTTTGCCATTCCTAAATTTTTCTTCAATTATTTTTGCATACTTATTGTTTCGAATTTTGTTGTCGAGAAATTTAGCAAATCAAGAAATAACATCAGAGTTTTCCAACAATGAAAACTTCAATAATATTGACTACAATAAAACTTAACAATGCTAAAATAAGTATCAATAATAATAATAATCATATTAATAACGACCATCATTTGTTCGTTACAAATTAATCAATTATAAATTCTGAATTTGTAATGATTTATAATCATAATTATTTTGCCATTGTCATAAATTAAAAGGAGAATAATAATAAAAGGGTGAAAATACTTACTACGGTTCCGAGTGATCGAGCAAATTGTCGGACGAACGTGCCCGCGCAAGAATCCTCGACACGAGTGATTTCGGCGGCGGTGCGGTATTGGTGGTAACTGGTCTTCCCTCGGTGCTCGGTACTGGTTCACTCGGGCCGGCGTTTCTCTCACCCCTGCCGGGGTGGCCCGAGTGGTTTCCCTCCACCGTGCCACCCGTCGTGCTTCCGGTCTCGTTCAGGCTGTCTTTGTCGTGCGGTTCATTGCTCGCTGAAACACCGGTAAAAACATCGTAACATATAAATGGAAGGGAAAAAGTAAAATCAAGAAACAAGCCAGAATGAAAATATTGACGTGTTTTAGGCCCGCTTTAGGACGTACGAAATTGCCATTCGGTTATAAGTTAAACGACACTTTCTATCCAAAGTATCTTGGTAGAAAAATCGAATCTAACCTCTAACGGGTAGCAGAAAAAAAATATAACCTTACACATCTTTCTCAAACAAACTTCTCCCGGCTCAGTCCACTTTTCCCTTTCGCCTGGGCGCATGCGCGCGTGTGTAATCCAACCACCGTTTTAAGCCTTGTATCCACGCGAAGTACATTTTCTCTTGAACGACTGTATCGTATGTAAAAATAAAAATGAGGAGGTTCGTCGAAAAATTGGTAAACAAGACCGATGTCACGGTCAAACCAGATGTAACGTCCAAATCGTACGCTTGAGCGAGCACGTCGAGTCAATCTCACTCGCGGTCAAAGATACGAGTGTATACAGTGCTCGCGCATGCGTGAAATTGGTGCGCGTAGCGGCACGAGCAGCGAGAGTCTTACGCGCATTATCTCGCGGCCCATGGAATTCGCACCCGACGACGAATGGGCCATCCGAGAAATTGCAAACCGTTCGTCAAATGTACACCGCCGTATCAACTTTAAATGGAAACAAAGAAAATAGAAGAAATAAAAAAGTAACGAGATTTCTTCTTGCTCCAGCTGCGAGAAAAAAAGTCAAAGTCGAAGCACTCTTCACGCCAGGGTACGCTCAGATGGCTACGAAAAATGCCGGAATCGAAAGTGAAGCGCTCTCGTAAGAAAACAGGCCTCGATTAAGTGCTCGAAACTCGTTACTTATTTTTTGTGTTTTTGTGCCGAACCTTCGAAGGTAAACACAGCGAATCGTTTCGGGCGTATGCGCGATGGGCGGATTCGTGCTCGGGCAGTTGCACGCCTCGTGAGCAAACACCGAGGGTCCGAATTTGAAGAAAATAGGAAGACCGATCAAACACACGAGATAAACAAAAAATTACTACCGAAGCGTCAGCAGAGAGCGAGGAAAGGAATTGCGAACCGCGTTTCGCGACGACGTATATAAAAGCAGTTACCCTAACCTCAAAATGGATTCGAACTGAGCGAGCGGGAGAAGAAGGGAGTGTGGGGGGGGGGGGGGGGGGGGGGGGGGGGGGGGGGGGGGGGGGGGGGGGGGGGAATAAGGTGGCGCAAAACGCGCAACGATCGCGTAAGAGTGGAACGGTAAACAAGTATTATTATATTTAGCCGAGACATTTAATACACCGAGTGTCTCGTCTGAAACTTTACAAGTCAATATTTAATAACGCACGAACAACGTACGAATGATAATAAAAAGTGTTTTGACAAAACTTGTTCCAAATTGTTCGAAGAAGGAAAAAAAAGATAGGAATCGTAATTCGATCGCAAGGCTAACTATCAACATCACACGAAGGTCAGTTTAAACATTTATGAAGCAGAGCCCCATTTTTATCGCGTAGTCTGTGTGACGAGAGCGTGTACGGCCATATATTTTTCTGGAAACCGTTAGAGGTTAGATTCGAACACGAGGAGATAAAGCCACGCTTCCACCAAGACGATCGGTACAGAAACCGTCGGTGGCTAACTTTGGCGAAAGAAACCAAAGCATGCGGGGTTTATTTTGACGTTTAGCTCGTTTGAGCTCGGGGCCATACTAAAAAGCGCATATCAGAAATGCTTCGAGGAATTGGAAAAAGCGCTGTCACAAATGTATTATATCTAAGGAGGATTACTTTAAAGGAGTCAAAATAGATATTCATGAATAAATCAATATTTTTCGAGAAAAAATTAAGTCACCTCATTTTTTTTAAACAAACTCTGTACTTACGGGGTCAATGAAGATCTTTCTAAAATACTGTTTTTCCGTGTACGTTATCAACTACAAGAATTAAAAGCCGAAGCGTATGGGTCTTCCAATGAAACTTCGTTACAAGAGCACTGCACTATTGTGATCTCGAACGAGTCCGTTTCGAGGTTAGTTTTATCGTATATTTGGACATTTACGGAAAACGCCAAAGTTTCTTACACCTTTTCCTACAGCTACGAAAACATCCTGCGATATTCTCCTACTCTTTTGTTTACCTCACCTCGTCAACATCGATGACTCTTTCAACCTCTACGCCATGCGATGCTGAAATCCGTCACTTTGTCCTCGATCGAAACACTCACTATTTCCAAACTCTGTTCCACGGGTTTTCAATTCGATTTCCAAAGCACAGCGCGCAAACTCGAATACTTGGAAATTTTCCGCCAATTTTATTACGAAAGCGGGGGCCGAGCGATTACGATTCCATAACTTGAAGTTAATATTAAAAGCCTCGTCGTTACGATTGCTAGTGCGGGAAAATACGGTAGTGCTTTCCGTACGAAAGGACGGCTCTGAGTGCGCACGGTCCAGCGAGTCTTCCGCCGGGGGACGTCTCCCTGGTCTTCGCTTCGTATCCCGGTAAAACGGTCGTTCGTCCCCTTCGATACCCACCGCTCTTTATTTTTAACCCACGCGAAGTTCCGCGAGCGTTTCTTCGCCTCGAGAACGAGTATACTTGCGAATGCAACGAAGACGGGGAGGGGGGGGGGGAGGGTAGAATAACAGAAGGACGGCTTCGCAGTCCGTTCGCCTTATCGTTCTCTCCAATGTTGTCAGTTGAATACGATAGGAAATCTAGTACGTTTGTTTGAAAAAAATGTATTTATCATTCTCTTTTCTTTTATTTATTAGGCTCTTTTCAGATTTGGGAACGGAAGAAACCTCGCGGGGGACCAAGTCCGGTGAATTATTACGGTGTTGTTTTGACGCCAAAACAATCACGAACGAGCAACGACGCGTGAGCAGATGCATTATCGTTTTCGATGGCAAAACAATCGCCGAGCACACCAAAACACGTATAAGCTTTGTATTCATCAAAAATAAAATAAATATTGGAAATAGCTGACAATGTCATTGGATATCGGGGACTCGTGGACATCGACGTAATAAAAAAATGTTTGTCCAACTGTTCCATCTTTGCGATCACTAGTTTACCTTGAATCCGTCATCTCCGCAACGTACTTTGGGTCTTCAATTTGAGTTGTTTCAAGTGGCGTACGATTTTTTTTTATTTTCGCAGCGGTTTGGGTCCTCGAAGAGAATTGAAAAAATATCCGAAAACGCTCTCGAATAAGTAAGAGACTAATTTTTCCTTACCCAGCTCGAGGAATTCCCCGCGATGCTTACGAACGTGCGCGTGCGCAACGCGAGTAAGAACAGCGTAATTGGCTTCAATGATGCTGCTCTTGATGAACGAGCTTTGTGCCTGCGGCGGGATCGGATTTTTTTCCACGATCCTCGCGAGCCGATCGAACCCCAAAATTGCAGAGCATCCGTGATTCTTGGGTGTTCTAAGCTTTTTTTAAATCACGACTGTTTGTACGCAGTCGTAATTATAAATTGTATAGACATCTGCGTACGTAATGAAATTGAACACTTTTGTTATCTTTATATCGATAACTGCTTAATTTAAATTTAATCAATTTAATTCAAATAATTAGGTTAGTTTTAATTTAAATGTAATCGATTTACATTGAATAATTAGTTTAATTCCAATTTTAATGTAATCAATTTAAATTAAATAATTAGGTTAATTTCAATTTAAATGTAATCAATTTAAATTAAGTGATTTGACTGAATTTACATAAATTGGTTGAATAATAATTTTTTAAATTGATAAAATTATAATTTTCCGATCGATCCCACCAGAAAGTAACTTACGAGTGAAATTTTCTCAACTACCGGAAATGCGCTCGCGATACGTATAACATGACCCTCTAAAAACCTGACATTACCTCCTGATATTTCTTATTCCATTTCCACAACCTACTAAAATTATATGATTGAACAACAAGGAGAAAAAAAAAACACTACACATTCACACACAAGGGCAAAGACCCAAGCAAAGCTATGCATTATAGCGAGATTTTTAACCAGCCGAACAGATGGTACAGCGTCGTTACCATCAATACTACGAATCTCGTCGGTCGTCGAACGTTATTCCCTGTAATAAACAGCGGTCGTCGGGTACTCGAAAAATAGGACATCGACGATAACAACAACGTTCAACGATGACGCACAACAGGGATCACTAAACTCCGTGCCGATTCGCGTACTTCAATCAACCCCTTCCTTCCTCGTTTCTTGGTCGACCTCTCACATCGTTGCAGTTATTCATCTTTCACGTTTTACACCCGCCTCATTACAGCACCGTTGTTTCTCTACTTAGCCCCGCGTATTTGAAGATCGTCGAGGCAAATTTCCTACTCGTGTACACATTTTCAGAAAATGAAAATGGATGAATTAGCATGATTAGTTGCGAGGCTGTGGGACTACGAATCGGGGAGTTATTCCAATAAAAAATACGAAAAAATTGATTTACTTTTCACATTTTTTTAAACATTTAAACTTTCGAGAATATATCGTCAAGAAACAATGGAAAAATTTGAAAAGTGATGTTTAAAGTTTGCACTTGCTTGATGGAAGGAAAATACTTGTTCGTTTGGGTTTGTTTGTACGAATCAATGGGATTTGTTGAAAGGAATGTGAAATTAGAAAATGCCCAATATTTTGAAAGTCACGACAGTGGAAATTCGCATCCTCGTGATGCAAGGAAAATCAATCAACCATTATCGTATCACTATTTTGATTACTTTACACTATTGATCTGTTTATTTTTTTTTTTTATTCAAATTTACATATGAATAAAAAAAATGTATACAAGTATTTACCAGGTAATTCCGAATAATTCATATTCGATTAGTTGAATTTGAGTGCTTTTATATTTAATTGTATATTTAGTATCCATATTTGATATCAAAATTGACAAATGCAGAGTTTTAGAAATTCACTAGTATTTAGGTATTTCTGCCAAACGAAAATACGTGAGTAATATTATTCAATTATAATATTATGAACATATGAAAAAAAAGGCAATTTATGTACAGTCTTGACCAAAAATATTAGGCATCCTGCAATTTTTTTATCAAGACAAAAAATCAAACATTTGGGTGAAAAAAAACTCGTATAGAGTTCGAAATTTATTTCATCGAGATATTTCTTTTTCGATTACCATTGTGTTATTTTTTATTTAATTTCATTTTCAAAAAAATATATATAAACTAAAAACGAAGTTTCATTAATCATGGAAATAATTAAAATCTCTCTTATAAACATACGATCTTATATATGGGATTTTAATTTTTTATTTATATAATTTTTCATTTACGTGTAGATTTGAGTAGTGACGAGATTTTCGAAGTAATGTTATCTACCCTCCGTTAAGTCACTTATCTCTCGTCACAATACACATATGCATATTAGCTGCTGTCAAAAATAGACAGAGCATCGTAAACGTCTTACGTAAATGGAAGAAAATCCACTTCGCATATATTCACACCTGAGCCAGTGTAACATTTCAAAATATGTATTCAAATTGCTTTTTATGACCGACAACGCACTGTTGCTCGACCTGCAACGTAAAGAAAGAAAGAAGAAAGATAAAAAGGTGCTTTGTGTACTCGTCCAGTACTGCCGTTGACCTCGCGCAACGCTGTACGCTCCGCCAATAATTTATCGCGAGGAATTTCTCCATTGATTTATTTTTCAATAAACGTGCTTCACGGTTACGGGCTCGAATGAAAAATCACTGCGCGCTCTTCGCAGTCACACGCGAAAACGGAATAATCATTTTTAATACTTTTTGTTCGACGAGTGACCATAATGCTTTTTTTCTTCGAGTATCTTCGAAAGTTCGAACTTGATGGAAATAAAAAATGTACCATTTTTTTTCTAGACTGTAAAATTTCTGAAAGAAAAAATGTGAAACCCGAAAATACCCAAACTTGTGTCGAATAAACGAAAATGAACAATTTTTTCTAAAAAGTTAAAAATACTTTTATAACTATATATTTTTTATAGAGTTTTATAAATATTAAAATATTTTTTTTCGAGCAAATTTACTAAAGAAAAATCTGAAACAAACCTAAACGAACGAGAAATTTGATCGATCCGAAGATTCAACTTTTTTTTTCTATGGACCGATCAATTTCCAAAAGAGGAATCTAAAACAAATCTATACAAACCCAAACTTTATCGGAGTTTGGGTTTTCCAAAAAATGACCAGTTTTTGGTTTTCCAAAAACTGGTCATTTTTTCCTAAACTGTAAAATTACTGAAAGAAAAAATCTGAAACCTAAACAAACCCAAACTAATCGCATAAAACGGCAAACGGACCATTTCTTTCTGAAAGAAAAATCTGAAACAAGCCCAACCGATCTTGAATTTAATCAAAACCAAAAATAATCATTTTTTCTAAACCGATCAAATTCCGAACAAGAAATCTAAATCTGAAACCCAAACAAACCCAAACAAGCTCGATGAAAACCGAAAAAAGAAAAAAAAAAAAAACTATTTTTTCTAAACTGACAAATGTTCACCGTGCACTCGACTTTTCTAATTCACTTTTTAAACACAATATCCCAATTTTACCAAAAAAAACAATACAAAACAACAATATCCCAATTTTATTCCGTTCGAGAATGTGGGTTAGCGCCGAAGGTTTTAATGGGACCATGTATCGTCGTGAAACAACTAGTCCGATACGTGACGACTCGTGTTTGGCATTTTGATGTCTTTTATTCAATACGTGGTGTGCCTGCTTGATTGAGACGTATTATTTTACTGCCGTACAGATCCGCCATATTTATATATATACATATACTAAAAAGAGACAGAGCGCGAGTGAAGCAGAGACTCGGACATGCATAAAGCGAGTTGGGTGTTGAATGTCGGTTACCGGTACCTACAATCTTTTTCGTTTTCTCGATACCGTACGAGATAACGTTTTGTCGCGGTAGCTAAGAGTGCATGGCCTACCGTAACAGAATAACGCTATCTCGCTTTTCCGCGACTGTGAGCGTTCCACCGTTTCTTTCGTTTTTTTTTTTCTTGGCAACAAAACCGAGACGTGGAAAGAAAAGTTTTGTCGTGATGCGAACCCAAACCAATTCTAACCAATCGGAGAGACGTTGGAAAAAAAAATGTGCAATAGGAATAACAATAATAGTAGGAATAATTGAATATCAGTAACGGGGCATTGGAATGACAAACGGCACGAACGAATCGACGGACAGTTCCTGCGAGGGTGAAGTTTTACTAACGGATTGTTACTTCGCGAGAGGGAGTACGTTTTTTTTAGTCGGTTCACGAAAAGTGGGGGAAAATTAGTACGCAAAAGATTCGACGAGTTATTAGTCTACATCGGTTCAAGAGAATTATTATCCTATTAAAAAAAAGATATATATATATATATAATTCGGAACAATGAAAACCATCAACGATAATAAAACGAAAATAATGAAATACCGATTTCGATCGAAATTCAGTGAAATAAATATTTTTCATTACTAATATTTTTCGTTGCTCTTTTAGATTACACGAATTGCTTTTTTTGTAAAAATATAGACCCGACCGTAATCGGCATGTTTTTTTTGTTATTGAGTTTCCGTAAAACTGGAATCAACAGACGAAAGTAAAGAAAAAATGATATCGTCTTACCGTCGCTTTTCTTCGAAGTATACTTGGGTGGGTTTTCAAGATCATAATTATCCTTGGAGTTTAAATCCGGCTGATCGGTACGATCGGTAGGCCACGCGCGGCCGATTTTCGATTTATCGATCGTGTCGTCGATTTTTTTCGTAACAGCGTTATCGTCTTCGTCGCTGAATCGCCATTTTGCTCGAGGCCGATAACGTTGTTCCTCAACGACGAGAAGGGACTCGTCATCGGGGATGGAAGTTGCCGATTTTTTAATTGCTTTGAAAGCTTCCTCGTCGTTACGATCGACGAAAGTGCCGGCGTCGCTAACCGAGTCAACGATCGTCAAAGACTCTTCCTCCTCCTCTTCGTCGTTGCCCCGATCTTCGTAGATTCGCGTTGCGCCGTCAGCCGGGAGATTAGCCACTTTATCGTCGCCGACGTCGATACCTCGCTCCTGAAATTCCTCCCGGAGCATGTATTCCCTCTGCTCGTTGGGATTGCGATAGACGCGACAGAAAGGGCCGACCATACCGATCACACCGCGAGGAATCGAAACGCCGCCAGGTGAGGACCAATCGGTATCACTTTTTTCACCGCCCGACATAAACTCGGCGTCTTTACCGTCGATCCTCTCGATCGGCGAACCCTCCGACATCATCGAGCGTCTTACCGATTTTTCCTCCTTACCGATCTCCGTAAATTCCTCCCTGGGCGTCGCTGATTCCAACCACTTGCGCAATTCTCGTTGCTTCTTCAACGCCTCCTCTCGCTTTTCTTCTCGCGTCGACTCCTCCTCGAGCTCCTCCTCCAATATCGGTAACTTCGATGCCTCGGCGACGGGAAAAACGAGTTTCGGTGGTTTCCTAACGACGCTATAGAGCGCGTATTCCTCACTCTCGGAGTCCTCCTCGCTGGTACGATTCGACGCGTCGATAACTTGCCGATTTTTAACACCGATCGGACATTCCTCGCGATTCTCACGATAAATCGGCAACGGTTCGTTATCGCTCGTGGATTCCTCGTCAATCGGAAGACACCGCGTACCGATTTCTTGCCGATTTCCGGCAGCGATCGTTACACTCTTACCGTCTTCACGATAAATCGGCAAATTATCGGTATCACGATTGATTTCTCCGTGTCTCACCGCGCTTATCTCGTATCCCAGAGTTTTCGCACTTTTACCGGATCGCGACGAAGGCACTTGCCGATTTTCTCTGTATCCGATCGTCTCACGATCGTCGAGTACACTGTAAATCGGCTCCCGAGTCGCGTTACGTATCCATCGCGGTCTCGTCGAATTTCCACGATTCAGCGGGATCCCGTGCTCCCGATGATTCTTCGATGTTACCCTCGACGAGGACGTCGATGATGCGCCGTGACACCCTCTGCGCCCGACTAGATTACCGATTATTTTTGATTTGAGAGATTTTGGGCGGGACGATCCTTTCGACGCGCTCGCACTCTCCGGAATGCCTGTTAATTCTGCCACCATTTCGTTCCCCAGGGATCAACGTTTCTTAGCCGTTATCGCGAAACCGGAAGTCACGTGTTCGACACCGAGATCGGATCGTTGCGTGCCGACGCGTACGTTTAACGGTAAACAAGGGGGTTCGAGAGAAGCGTGCACGAGCTTCGTTGACAGTTCCTTCACGGAGTATCAGCTTCCTAATCGAAAGGAATCCCGAAAAGGATACCTAAAAATTCTTCGAACCTCGCTATCTCGAACGATTTGATTTGTAGGTTATGCGAGCTTCTGGATCGATTCAACGATTTTCCTCGGGAACGTACACCTCGCATTACCGTCTTCCTTTTATCGGATATTTTTGTCCATAAAATCGGCGCGTGGAATTCCCAATCGAACGATCAAACTCGTACCGATTTATCGATAAACATCGCGATCGGTACGAAATTCAAAATTTTTCGCGCTTCGCTTTGACTTCGCTCAGTAATAAGCGCGAAGAGCGGCGCACTTGTCCTTGTGGCGTTTACTTCCAGACTATCCGATCGCTATACGGCGAGGGAAAAAATGGCGAACTCGTTGAAAAGTCCAACCGAGGCGTGTTTTTCTTTTTTATTTTATTTTTATTTTTCGACGGAGAGATCACAATGCAGACGACGTATCGCGAGCGCTGTGGAGGTGGCTTCCTGGTCAAATAGAGAGCGAGAGATTTGGCCGACGGCGAGGTCGATCGAATGGATCTAGCCCTCGTTCGTGACCGGTGTAACTAAATTATTCCGTGTATGTACGTGTCGCTTTTTTTTTTTTTCCTTCACTCGTCTCCCTCCATAATATCCCCCTCTACGTTCGCCAGATCCAAGTGTATAAAACGTGATCGTGAGGCTTCGACGCCTGACCCGCATACGATCGCCCGTGCCTCGTCCTGCCACCCCAAAAGCAAGCCGATTTTTATCGTTCGCATCACTGCTCGCTGAGCGGTGTCTAGGCGAGCGTGATTACTCGATTCTGAATGGATCTTCTTTATGAGAAGAATTTATTTTTAGTATGGATCGTGTCGAATTTTTTTAAATATCC
>JAPYZI010001083.1:0-36468 GCA_030523105.1 Ophioninae sp. A BG-2022a | reverse complement strand
GATCCTCGTCGGTTTTATTTAGCATCGATTTTTAGTTTCCAACCTTGCTGATTTTTTTAGTATCGATTTTTTATATCGATCTTCAACGGTTTTTTCAGCATCAATTTTTGTTATCGATCCTCATCGATTTTTTTAGTATCGGTTTTTATTATCGATCCTCGTCGGTTTTTTTTAGTATCGATTTTTAGTTTCGAACCTTGCTGATTTTTTTAATATCGATTTTTTATATCGATCTTCAACGGTTTTTTCAGTATCAATTTTTGTTATCGATCCTCATCGATTTTTTTAGTATCGGTTTTTAGTATCGATCCTCGTCGGTTTTTCTTGCATCGATTTTTAGCATCGAACCTGGCTGATTTTTTTAGTATCGATTTTTTATATCGATCCTCAACGATTTTTTGAGAGTATCGATTTTCAGAATCGACCATCCTCGATCTTTTGAGTATCCATTTTTTTTGTATCGATTCTCACCGATTTTTCGAGGATCTATTTTTACAGCCCAAAATAGAGAAAAACAATAATAAAGAATCTTCTAATACAATTTCGGTAAACGAATTCGCACTGGTTTTCCTATATGGATATTTATCATTTTGTATACATGTAGTACTTTCACATACACAATAAATTTTTCCCAATTCGAAATAACAAAAAAAAAAAAAAAAAAAAACAAATCCCGTCGATTACGCGCTATTCCAATTGGCTTCGTAACACTTTCATTACCACGAAAATTATCGTGATGAACTATAATTAGATTTTCCATATAAAATGGAAAAAATTTATACATTGCGAATAAAGCGAAATTAAGGGATTCAAAAAGAAAAAAAAACATGGTTTTCACAATCCCAGTAAAACGAAAACATTTTTACAGTAACCGGAGAAAATTATAGCAATTGCTGCAAATCTCCGCAACCACGAAGACCCGTATTTTCAGTAAAAAAGAAAAAAGCGCGATTAGCTCGAGTGTCCAAGCCAAAAAAAAAAGTACAAGACAAAAAAATGAAAAAAATCGAAACAATCGTAATCGTGAACGAAAATGAAAGACGACGGATCCGCGTAATTGTGAGACGGACGGTAATTAGTCGCGCGCTTAATTTGCTCTCCCGTCACGAATTTCACTTCGTTCGCAAAATACGGTGAAAATTGGCCGGTGTATAATGACAGCTATTTCTACGAGTTCGCGCATGCGCGCACGCGCATATAGTAGTACATTTATTACGCACAACTCAAGATCCATAGAATCGCCATATGGAGCGATGACGCCATTTTTCATATTGTCAAATAAAAAAAAATCAAATTGTGTCTTTTTTTTATTGATATTTATTTCGATAAAAATGTACGAAAAGAAAAAAAGAAGAAAAGGCGATCTCCAATCATCCATAGGTGAGTCTTCCGATGTCATTCAGTGTTTCCGGTCTGTGCGTTCGATGCATCAGCTCCTCAGACTTGTTGCGAAGCGTTCCTTTTCTCCTAACTGGCAAATCGGACAGCGCGCATCTACAAGTCGATTTCTATGAATACCTGCGCATCTTTGGTACCATCGTACATCGCACGCCATCCATAAGCTGTTTCATCCATAGGCGATTCCATGATTTTCAATTAAATCACTCGATTTATAATTATTAAAAAAAAAACAAACTAAATATGCAAACTGGCATGTCAAAATATCTTGGTGACACGTGTACCGACGTAACAAAAAAAAAGGACAATTCAATCGTAACTCTCGAAATTTACAGTCACCATATATATATATTTTTTTCAAATAAATATTTACAAATATACAATTTCATAGAAATCTCGTGCGTTATCGAACGTTCAACGTTCCACATTGATAATCGTATTTATCAATCCTTAAAGCCTTTCGAATTCGAATTCGAAAAGCAAAATTTGTCAAACGTTGAAAAGCCCATACATTTCCATCGTTTTCCCCTTCCCCCCTTCTTTTTCGTATCTTCTTTTTCTTCCTTCTGTCGCCTGCTTACGCTCCGTATAAAACAGATGCTGGACGAGAGGCGAACGAGTGAAGAAAGCAGCGTCAATATATTACACGAGTATATTCCATTCGAAGCACAGGTATGAGGTCTCTTTGGCGGGAGGATTGGTTGCATGTGTGATGCACGTTTCAACCCGCGTATGTGGAATTATCGCGGAAACGTAATTACGATGTGTGTACGCTTCGGCCGTTTTCCATGGCAGGGTCTCGACAGCTATACGCAGTTTTGCTGTATCGAAGATATTTATAAACGTACACGTGTACGTATTAATGCTCGGGATTCAACTTTGGCGGTAGTTCGGGATAAGCGCGTCGTACACGAGCAATATTCGGTGCGGTGACCGTTTTATCACGCACCGACTGGTGGTGCTATTTTTTTTATTAAGATTATCACGTATTTATATTTTTTTCTATTTTTTTTTTTTCTATTTTATTTTTATCTTTATTTGTATTCTATATTATTTTATTTATACTTGTGATTGCATTTAATATTATTTTATTTTATTTTATTTTACTTTGATTTTTGATATTTAAATGCATTTTATTTTATTTTGATTTTTGATTGCACTTTATTTCATTGCCATTTTTATTTTAAACCTCATTTCATTGAAGCGATAATTACGGTGATAACCGTTAAGCAATATATGTATTTTTATTTATTTTTTATTTATTTATTTATTGTTTGTTTTTATTTTTATTTATTTTTGTTTTACAAAAATAAATAGCAACAAAAATTTATTAAATCGAACCCAAACGATATTGGATGAGAAAGCAATCGAACAAAAATAATAGGAATGATCATTTTTGTTCGTAAAGATTCACAGTACAACAAAAAAACATGAATAAAAGAAAGTCGATTAAGAATCGATAGTCGAGGCTGGATGGGAATGCACTTTTGCAAGAAACGTTCGAACGCGTGCACAAATGCTTAAACGGTACCCCAACGACACGAGCGAATCATTGAATATCTTTGGAAGTACGAAACCACCGCGAAAAATGTATACTTGCGGAATAATGATTATTCACGTACATTCGGTTTGTGCACGATCGAGAATACGTGCGTACGTATTGGAATGCGGCAATTTTCGAGCAGTTGAAATTCGAAGGCTATCGTTAAATCAGTCGATTGGCCGCAACTTTGTATTAGGTACGTCAAAACGAAAACACAAAATCGTGTTTCGATTAAATGCAAACGTACTTGTAGATAATTAATTTTTAAAAATTAGTGTATAAAAATTGCTGTTGAAAAATAAATTACGATGTAAAAATTGCCGTTGAATAATAAATTTTTTACACTAAATTTAGTGTGAATAATGTATGTAAAAAAAAGTCAATTATCTTACGAGTTTAGTTCTCGAGATTGCATGCTGGTACCGCTTGTTTCGCTAAGGTGAACTACGTTTTTTTAAACCTGATCAAAAAAACACAAAACGAACATCCAAAAATGTCCTGTTCGGCGATTTACTGACGCGTCATAGTATAACCTCATAACGTTCTTCGTACGCGAGAGGTCACGACGTAGAAACATTAATTTTCTGCACGTGTGTTTCTTTTTTTCTCCAAGTGGGGTAATCACATGAAAAGATAAATAAAATAGAAAGAAAGACGAAAAAAATGGGAATGCAAAGAAAAGCAAAAAAAAAACGTTTAAAAAAAGTAAGCGCAACAAATAAAATTAAAATAAACGCAAAAAGTAAGAAAAATTTTGGAAAAAATTAAAGTAATTAGTTCGCGTAAATCTGCCGGTTTTCTTTTTTGATTACGCAACCGAAAAACCCAAAGCGACAACATCATAACAAAGATCGACCAATATCGACACAAAAAACGACAAAAATATCAGATTTAATAAAAATATCAGAAAGCGGATGGACAAAATTTTCATTAAATCTAGGCTAAAAGGGCATACCCATATTGAGGCGTTTTTAAAAAGTATAAAAGTGAAAAATCGTACTTGAGGGTGTCCGATCGTATAATCAAATACGTCATTACAAAAGATTTGTATGTTTTCTATAATATCGTAAAAAATATTATAATTGCCCCACCGAATCAAAGAGAAAACATTCTGCAGCTACTACTTTCAGTGATCAGTAATTGTATGTGTTCGTGTTGTCCTTTGACATTCAAAAGTAATAAAAAGAAAACTAATCTTCTCTAATAAAAATATTTTCCATTTACTTTGAAAAATCAACGGTGTAATCCAGAGAACGAGACTCATTAAATTATTTAACGATCGAATGGACTCATCTGTATGAAATTCAGTCGCAATTATCTATAGTGTTGCGTTCGAGATGATTGCACTCCGCCGCAACAAAGATTCCATTTTTTTTTTACTGTTTCCACCCTGTAATCGCACTAAATATTTTGTTTCTTTTGTAACTTTTGAATTAACCTGGAAATATATCGAAACAATACGAGAGACCCTACGGTTTGTTTCAATTTTTCATTCCCAATTAAATTCACAATAAAAATTCGATCTATCCACGATTAAAAACGATCTTTTTTCATCTTCAAAGTTACCTTCAAAGTCACCAAATTTGCTGATAGTTAAAATTCAATGCGACAGGTTTAAAGTTAAAAAAAAATCATTTTGCAAACTTACAAAATGACGTTTAAATATGTTTGTAACGTAGTGAATCTTATGACCCCAAGGGGGAGAGGGGAGGGGGTCAATAACGATTTCGTGCAACAGCACTTTATCGCACGTCGACGGGAAATACGAAAACGTTTGTGAAACCGTATGATGAAAGGTAGACGCGCGTATCGAACGCGCTTGCCAATCATTCAAGAAAATTGTTGAGTATATACGAGGGATATTAAAAACGAAAAAAAAAAAAAAAAAACGAAGAGAAAGAAGAAGTAGAAAAATACGAAATTGCGCATGCGCACATACGACTTCGAATACATGGGAAAATACGCTGAGCGTATACGGCGATCATTACGTGCGTACATATGGTCCCGTTGCATCGAAACTTTTATAGACCCGGTTCGAAACTGATAATCGAGAAAAAAAAGGATCCCACCGTGTATACGTTTATCGCCACCACGCGTTTCCTTGGAAAATAAGTATTCTTTTATTTTCCGAATTTCGTTGCAATTTTGTCGGTAGACATATTCCGAGGGAACAAAACGCCCGTGAGTCATTCAATGCGTGAAAAATTCGATTCACAATCTTCAAGGTCATACGTCCCAGAGACATAATTTTTCAAAGTGGATAATCGCCGTTACTCACAGATCGCACGGTGACCGCTGGGTGGACTCGTAACAAGCCAAAAGGAGATGTATACAACAGCTGTTAGAGAAGCAACGCAACAGCTCGATGTTAGAACGCGGAAATTGCGAACAGCGGTGCCAATAAAACCGCGTGAAGGAGAGATACTGAAAAGAAGGATCGAAGGGGCTGCCGCGAGGGTTCGCGAGCCACCGCGATTGTTTATATACACGGGACGACAGTTGTGAGTCATAACTCACCGTGGGCGATGTACGCGCAACCTCCGCGAATCATCGTACAGACCTGCGCTCAAACATAACGAGCAGCTGGATATTTGTTCTTTTTTTCTTCTCTCGCCCACCGCAAATGTAAACATAGGAAAATTGCTGAGTACTTGAGGGACTGTTCTCTTCATTGCCGTACGTCAAGGAGTACGTGTATAAAACTACTCTATTGAGAAACTAAAGCGTAAGAAGTATACAGTCGTTTCATTATTATCGATCGTTCGCTAGCGATCTACGCTTCCCCACAACGGTGAGCGCAACGTCTGTACCGCACGACCGCGCTGGCACTACTGGAGGCGGAGCATGGCCCCACTCCTCCGCGCAAACCAGTGCGCGTGCGCGTCTCTCCCGCTACACTGAACCAGACGCGTTCCCAATCTTCGAGCAACAGACTCTACTAGAATTATTTAAAATATGTATTTCTACTGTTTTCTTCGTGCCGAAAGCATTGAAAAAACATGCGATGTTATTTTTATTCCTTTTTTCCCCGCCATTTTGTTATTTTTGCATGTCCGCTCAAAATTCTTTCTCAATAAATTGATATTCATTTATCGAATCTAAAAATTCAAGTTTTCTGTTTCGAATGGCCATTATCGAATAGCCTCTTTCGCATTGTACAATCTCATTTCAGCATATATTTTCGTAAACCTTATCTTTGAACGAAAAAGATTATTCTAACAAATATTTTCGGACACCAATAAAAAAGTTTTAAAGATATCGAAGCTGCTAATAGTTATTGATACACCCTGTATACTTAATACTCAGCGCGAGCTTTCGCAAACATCATTCACCGAGTAGGACGAACAAACAACGAAGAACGAGAGAAAAACATCTCGCGATGTTCGTAAAAGTCGTTTCGTCGTTTTCGCAAGCTTTACTGGAACAGTGACTCGATTCACTAGCGTGACGAAACGTTCTTGGATACCGTCTAGAATACACGGGCATATGGTTTTCCTCGTGTGTTTATGGATAGAGGCGATTAACCGTCTTCTTAACCGCGTCTCTTCTTTCTTTCTCTTTTAACTTCGCAGCTCGGACTCTGATGTATAATCACGATGATTGCTAATTCTCGAGATGTTTCGGTGGGGTAAGAAAAACGAGGGTAATACTAGACGGTCAGTATTCAAACCGTAAATCTGGGTGTTACATCGGAACGAGGATTAATTAAAGATCGACGGTGAGTGCAGTCAACCACAAAAAGAAACTTAAGACTGAACGTCGCGATCAAATTCATCCGTTGGAGAAATCAATTTCGACAAAACGTAAACAGTTTCATAGCAACGATTGTCGTGAAAAAAGACCAGTTGGACTTGATGATTGAAATATATGAAGTTTGTTAAAAAATAAGTTGACTTTTTTTGAAAAATATTTATTTATCAAAAAAAAGGGAACTTATTTTCATGAATATCTATTTTAACTCGTTCAAAGTAACTTCCCTCGGATTTACTACACTTGTGCCACCGCTTTTCCCAATCCTCGAAGCACTTCTGATATGCCCTTTTTGGTCTGACCTCGAGCTCTCCCAGCGATACGAGAGGCATCGTCTCATTGTGAAATTTTCAAAAAATTGTTTTTTTTTTCTTTCGACTTATCGTATAGTATACACTGTTCTAAGCATTCTCTCAAATTTCCAAATCGAAATTTTAAATATTACGATCGCTACATGGTTTCTTGGAAGCTCTTTTTTAATCTTCCTATTTTTTACGAAAAACTGTCGAAAAACGGGCCAAATTCGATACTTTTTATTCAAACCACCGCCATTTTTTCAAACTTCAGAAAAAAAAAACCTTCATAACGCGTTTAGCGATTTTCCTACAGATCAATAATCTTTTTGAAATTTTTGTTCCGCACCAAAATTGCGGCCGCGATCGTGGACATCGTACAGGACCTATTTTTTTTAACCTGTCATTTCAACAATTTATTTAATTATTATATACTAAATAAATAAACGTAAAAAATCATTTAGTATTCGGCGTGAATGTATTTATTTATAAAAAAAAAAACCAGATCGATTAATCTATTACAACATTAAAAAAAACGAAATCGAGAAAATCGAGAAAATCGAGAAAATCGAGAAAATTTCCTCAATCGTGACAAATTTCCGTCCTTTCACGGCTCTTTTCAGTTTTGGATACGGAAAAAACGTCACAAGGGGTCAAGTCTCGTAAATACGGTGGCTGAGGCACGCTTACGGTGTTGTCTTCAAAACAATCACGAACGAGCAACGATGCGTGAAAACCAAAACACGTATATAGCTTGTATCTATTAAAAACAAACTAAACATGCAAAATATCTGATAATGTCATCATATATTGGGAACACGCGTACCAACGTAAAAAAAAAAATGGAAAATCGAATATACACACCGAAATTTGAAGTCATCATATTTTTTTTTTCACAAACCTCGTATTATTCCGATACTACTTTCTCGGTATGCGTCGTAAGATCATACGCATCTATGAAAATAATGAGTTTATGAATTTGCAATTTTCTCGATGCAGTGTGTGGTCTTTGTGTGAAAAACGTATAGACGAGATTAACAACTTTCTTCGTATATCTCGAGGCACGTATGTCGTAAATCCGCGAAACAGGGTAACGAATAGTTCTGTCAGTCGTTACTTTCCCTCTTGCAGCGATTTCATTGAAATTCTTTTTATCATACGAGTATATAAAATTGATTAATACAATAATTGCATTAATAATACGTTTTCTCGAAAGAATAAAAAAAAGGATCAATTATAACTCGATGTTATCGATATAATCGTTATTAAAAACGCAGACGAACCGATTGTTATTGGAATTACCATTTCTGGTCCATTTTATTGATGATTTCGTTACGAAATATCTACTATCATCACTGAAGTGGAAACCCAGTACGGATCTGATCAAAACTCGATGACCGATTATCAAAAAAGAAACATTGACAATTATTGTCCTTTCGAAAAAAAAAAAAAAAAATCCCATGATTGACTCATGAGATGATTTTTGGTTTCAACCAGACCCGGAAGTAGAAAAAACTCTAGCAAACAAATGAAAAAAATAAATTCCATCGCTGCTGGATCCAGCAATGGAAAAATCGTTCCTTAACGTTTCCGTGGTTCCTAATAGAGTATGATCGCGAATCTTTCATTACGCGAGAGGAAAGCGCTTATATACCCCGGGTGGTCTAGTCGAACGTTTCTCCTAATGGCTCTTCGCGATATAATTGATCGTCTTTGGCGAACGCTGCGACCACGAGAATTCCCGCAATGACGATGGATCGTGCAATGATCCATTCGACGACGTAGCTGGTATGCTTCCTACAGTAGACTCATTGAGTGCACACGACGGTGAAAATATCCTGGAAGGATTTCACTGCGAGGATACTCGACAGCTGGCAGCCATTAGTCCACGTGTCTACCATTTAAAGCATTTGTCACGCTCTTCCGAGATCATTTAGGGGTACGCAATTTTTTGCAGCTTCGTTTTTCTTCTCCTCTTCGTCCTCTTCTCTTTGCTTTCGTAAAACGCTGTCTTTTAATTAACCTTGAAATTCAAAAAGAACAGCTTCGCGCTATTCTGAAAGAAAAATCTTCAATAAAAAAAGACATAATCGAAAACAAAGACAAGATTAATCAGTGCTGGTCGCATTGGCATTGCTGGATATGCCCGTCACCGATCCATGAGGAATTTCATACGAGAGGTGACATTTCAAAGTGCTGGAAAGATTTGGGAGGTTAGAATCGTGTGCATCGAAACGCGAAATATATCCTGCTCTCTAATATTAAATTTTACAATTTTGGGTCAAGCAAAAAATATTCTTTGGTTTCCCGCATCATTTTTATTTTTTGTTTAATGTATTTTTTCCTGGAGTTCTGATTAGAGTAATTACGGCATGGAATTTGATCTTCCGCAGCGGTTGAATCGGTACAACTTTTGTTTTCAGTAAGAACGGAAAATCGGAACCTAGATCCAATCTTGTTCCCAAAGGAAAAACATCTTCCATTGAGTTTCTCAAGGTATAGGGAAGAGTATAACGGTATTGAGCATTGCTTGAGAAGCTTGTCGATGTCAGACATCGTGGTCGTTGCAGACTCGACTCGAGAGCCCTAAAATCTCGAAGTATGGTCATTGAAGGTGAAAGAACTACAAAATATACTCGGAATGACAATGACGATGGCGAGAATAGCTCGAGAGGCGTTTTACTTCTTCGTTTTCCTACCGGTTTGGACGGTGAGGGTTTCGAGCGAAGAACGTCGCGTCATGCTTGTGACGTTGGTTGAAACTTGCCATATTTCGTACAGGAAAAACATCCGATCACCCAAGTACTTTTAAACTGAAAATCTGATGGCGCAAGTATACTCAATAATGATTAAACAAAAAAAAACACTAAAAATCGGTAAAAAATCAGTAAAGATCCAATGAAAGCTGACCAACGCAATCTCTCCGTTCAGTGTCATCGAAAATGATAAAATCGGGTTTATCAAACAATATTAAACAGGAGCTAATAAAAAGAAAAAAGTGTGAATGCTGGAAGCAAAAAATCGGATGCAGTGCTAGAAGCACGATTTCCGATCATTTTGTGTTATATCTGTACACGTGTCCCCAACATATGTTGACATTACGCCATTTTGCATATTTAGTTGTTTTTTGATAGATATAACGAGACGTCTTTCGGTGGGCTTAGGGATTGCTTTCCTATCGAAAACGATAATCCACCTGCTCACGCATCGTTTCTCTTTTGTGATTGTTTTGGCGACGAAGCAACACTGTAATCGTGCCTCAGCCACCGTATTAATCTCTTGCCGTGCTTTAACGAGTTCGGACTCGCGATGAAAATTTTGGCCCAAACGTGAATACGACGAGACAGGCTCGTGAATAGATAGTAGGGCCAAACGTAAACATCACGAGCCGAGGTCGTATACGGATAGTCGGATCAAACATAAACATCGCGAGCTATACGATATTACGAAATATACTATATATATACACTATATATATATATATATATATATATATATATATATATATATATATACACGATTCATATACAAGACGAATCGATTACAAATAAATAAAAAATACGCAAAGTATTAAAGTTTATTTCCACGCAGCAGTATCGTGCAAAACTGTCTATATCAAAGGCATTTACATTTCCGCTCGTATTGTGACCTTGCTCGCGCATCAGTCTTATCTGTTTACCACGCGTTGACGCGTAACACTTGGGCCCGAGTTTCGTCGAGATAAATCGCACGGCAAGGGGTTAACCGGACTTGGGCCTCCTGCGACGTTTTTTCCGTTTCCAAAACTGCCATGAAAGGAGGGAGATTTGCCACGATTGAGAAGATAAAGATCGAATCGCTGGGAGAGCTCGAGACTATACGAAAATGCGCGTATCATAAGTGCTTCGAGGATTGAAAAAAGCGTTGGCAGAACTGTATTATGTCTGAGGGAGATTACTTCGAAGGCGTCGCAATTAATATATCGATGAATAAAAAATATTTTTCGAGAAAAATAGAAAGTCACCTTATTTTTTTTTTAACAAACCTCGTACAAAGCTTTATCGTACCAGGTCTGTCGAAAAGCTATATCCAATGACAACATCGAACGTGATACCATAAACGTAATAAATATATGAAAAAAAAAGAAAAAAAAAATCGTCTCCGTGAAATATCGATGCTGTACCGATACCAAACGATCAGTGACGGTTTCCCTTCTTCCGAAGACTGCAACACCTGCGCATCGCAATGCGGTCTTACCTCGAGGTCGCAAACCTCGAACTCCGCGCCCGAATGTGCAATTTTCACGAAAATGAACGAGCGCAGTTGGGACCGTTACTAGTCAATTAAAAACAAATATATGTAATTGAATCTCTCCTCGTTGAATCGCTCTCCTTTGTCAAATTTAGGACTCTCAATTACGATCGGATCTCGCCTCGTTTCGTAGCCTCGTTTTCCACTCGTTAAGAGCCACTAAAATAAAATAACGAAATAAAAACTGTAACGAAGCGAGAAAGTCGTTCGCTCGTCCTCCTTACGTTACGTAAATAGTGTTGTTCTTTTCTTTTCTTTTTTTTTTTTTCTTTCATTTTTGCCCCCTCCCATTTGTTCTTTTCGCTTCGCGAGATCAATTAGCATAGTACGATGACCACACGCGACTTTCCGGTTCCGGACGTTGCTCTAATGGCGAAGATGATACCCAGGTGGGGGAAAGAGCTGGGAATATTAAAAGGGGAAAAAATAACGAAAAAAAAAAAAGAATTAATTATTGGAGAGGAGAGTGTACGATGACGGTACTTTTGTAACCACTGCTTGTAATCATTATGGCGACTTCGCGCAAAAGAAACTCGAATAGCACTAGAGAAAGAGCTTAGAACGAACGAGTTTCAAGTTTGTACGGTGACTTTGGAAAAAAAAAAAAAAACAATCGTTGCCTATCACGGTGGGCATGTATGACCGAACGTGATTCTTGGCTCTCGCTTCATTTCTGGCTCTTTCTCCTCTTCTAGGGAAAACAGGGCAGCTTAAAAAAAAGGTTCGTCTAGAAAATTAGAAACCTAAAAAAAACGAAAGAACATTAAAAAAATAACAAAGCGTGTATCTAGACACGCATATATTCTGCGACGGCTACAAGTGTTCAATTGACTTTCCTACTTCAAACGTGGGACGAAAAAAGAGGAATAGAACGAAATATAACATTTTTTAAATAAATTTCATCAATCGTTTCCGTTTTTTTTTTTTTTTTTTTTTTATTTTTCTTTTTTGTTAAGTGATCGTTTCGGTTTGGATTCACTGAAATCCCATTCTCAGCCCGTAACAAGGGAAAAACTGTTTTAATAAAAAAATGTTTGAAAATTGTTTAAAAATTGTCTCTTAAATTTTTTTTTTTTTTTTTTTTTTCTTTTTTTTTTCATTTGAAAAAACCTATGTGATTTCGGTAAAATAGGTATCGTTTACGTTACGTTTGATAAAACTACGGTTCAATGGCTTCCAAATTCACGTCCAAAAAAACGTGATGATATTTTTGAGGTTATAAGCTTTTACTGCTCGTTCCCGTCTCTTCGAACGGGAGGAGACTCGTGTCGCGCTTCATCTCGCGGTTCCGTTTCCCTCATCTTTCCGCCCACTCACTGTGGAAATTCGTGTCGGGCGATCGTGCGCGCGTCCTCGTTCCGATAGATCGAACCCCGGCGTAGGAGGTTCGAACTCGTCAATGCTTTTCTCGCGCACGAGCGAACTCGATCTTCCGAAATCAAAAGTTCAATTGTGTCTACGTGTAGCTGCCTTCTGTTTGTTCGGAATAAGAAAACGCGCCAAGAATCGCACCCAGTCGTATTTACGCGACCAGTCGATGATTAGGCAGGATTCTACTTTAAAAGAAAAATAACCGAACAAACCCGAAAAGAACCAAATGAACCTAACCTAAAACGCACGTTGCGATCGCATATTACGAATCGCCCTAATGCCCAATGTCAGGGTCAATTATGATACAAAACCTTAAAACAAGTTTCAAGACATAATTTGAGGGCCCATCGCCGATAGACACTTATGTGATTCGAAAGAATCACATAAAAACCATATTTGCAGAGATGAAAGAAACAAGTGTCCAAAATGGCTGTATTTGTTTCGTTTTTTTTTTTCTGGAATGGCCGTCATGCGCAAGCAAGAATACGTTTCGAATATACACGTATATGTACTCACTCGCAGTCGGAGTGTTGGACTCCTCGATCGGCTGAAGAGATCCACCAGCGCGCAGCATTATTTTCACAAACTTTTATTGCACCGCTTTATTTCTTGTTTCCGTGACTCCCTTTCTTTCTCCCTCGCAGCCTTCTCTCCGTCTCTATTTGTGGAAGGCGAAACTTTTTTGTTTTCGCTTACCAAAGAAAGTGGCACTTTTGCGACAAAGTCGCGATTTGTCGCGATTCAATACACACGTTTCGCGCACTAGTACACTTCCGCGGCGTGACAAGAGACGCGATGAGGCCACGTGACTTTCCGCAAAAAACCCACACACCGAGCCCTATTTTCTCACGCGGCGGTAATTTGTATTACTTTCCTTACCGGTCCTCGGCGTTTCGCGAGAATCTCGAGCGTCGCGAATTGCGACGTTTCCCGAGAGAGAGCATATTATTAATACGCTTCCCGGGATCGTTGACGTTTCGCTCGAAAATGCGACGAATCGAGCGATGTTTCTACGGTGAGCGGCACTTTGGTATCACAATCGCGAAATACACGAACCTAACCTCTCGCTCGCGTAGCTGATCGAGATCGCTACGAGTTAAACGCAATGCCGATACCCGTCATATCACTGCTCTTTTCAACCACCCTGATGGTCACGTGACGACGCAATGTCGCAACGGTGACAAATCACTCTTGCACTTTAAAGAACGCCGAAAGACAAACCCCGTTGCGGGAAAAAAAACTTACGTATAAATTCTTGTACACTGGTTACTACAATGCCGCGCACCTCGTGAATCTTCAACACTGGCGGTCTTTCAGTTACCGAAACTACGAGAATAAAACACTTTCACCCGCGCGCGCGTATGTACGTTTCCCTTCATCCGTAAAATTATACGCTTTTCCTCCACGCGCGGCGTACGCAGCTTGAAAACGCGTCGGGAATTTACGGAGCTCCTTTCTTCTTTTTGTTTTGTTCTTTTCAGCTATCGAACGAGGAAGAAAATGATGAAAAACGATTGGTCTAGCGGATCGATCGACCAAAGCCCCCCAATCTCGTGCGCGCTTCAGTCACGAGATGGAGTCACACGACCTACAAGATCGCGATACAGGGACTTCTTGTATATATATAAGATCCTCGCGGGGTATGTGCCCGGAGAGCCTAGACCCGTGTCAGCTCGAGAACGCGAAGGAATTGCGCCGGAGATTGCCCCGTCAGGAGATGCCTCATATACTCTTTCTCTCTCTTACTTTTCTCTCTCTCCTCTCGCATCTTAACTTCTTCGGCAGGAACGTTTTTTTTTCCTCCGGTTGTAAAGTCCCCGCAGAGGCCCTCGGAAAGATACGGACGTTTCCCCTTTTGCTTACTTTTCCCGCCCACGGTGTATGCATTCACGTACATACACGTGCTATTATGAGGAATGTGCACATCTCGGAAACGAATCGACAGTATGAAATGAACATTTTTGTACACTGGGACAAATTGTAATAGCATTATAATATTCATATTAAATTCTTATCACTATAAAAAAAAGCGTAAAAATATATAATTGACGATCCAATAATTACAGTCAAAGCAGCCGAATTAAGATACATGCAAATATGTATGTATATATACACTCATATTTATTCTCATATATCTTTAAGAGCTAAAAGTTAGCGAGCCTTCTAGAAAGTGAATATTCTTATCGAGCGGCCGATGACTGCCCCAACAAAAGAACAGAATGCTCCCTTATGGGAAAACATTTTTATTCCTTTGATTCGTAGATGAACAGACTGGTGTCACTGTCGACACGGTACTAATTTTAGTATTTACCCACAAGGTGAAATAGTTTTCGTTTCGTCGCCGAACACCGAATGCCCATTAATTACCCTTTTTACGAGGCTCACGAAATCTTAGTGATCAAAGGTACCTTTCTTCGCAGCATTTTCGAATACGTCAGGCCCATTGCAAAAATTCTCAAAATTTCTGTACAAAAGATGCTGGGGACAAAAACGACTACGAAATTGCAGTCGTTATATTATAAGTATCGATGGTCGAGCGCCAAACCGCTTGCGAGTTTTTGAAAAGTGTCTCAGTTCAACCGGCTACCGCGAGATGGCTCGCGCTTACACTAAAAATAATTACACTGTTCGAGATGCCTCTCTTTCCCGTAACTTCCGTCGCGGAGCGACCAAAATCCCCTTGCAGAAATAAACAAAGAAAAGACCAAAATCGAGAGTCACTACGTTTCCGTTGTTTCTTCATGATCTTCCCTTTGCGAAAATAAAAGGAGGACGATCGATGAAGAGTTAGGATCAGTCCGAACTATGGCGAAGCGTAGCGATGAAGTTCGCGCTTTCGCTGCGTCCGCCCATCCCATATTGCTCGAGCACGATTATGCCGATTGTTTTCGCAATAATAATGATAATAAGAAATACGTAAACGAGAATAAGGAAAACGTATACCGAATGAATAATAAGTTTCACCAAACTTTCGATGCCGTTGACAAATGGGCCGACAGTGTCATTATGCGCGAGCCCATCGGTCACGATAGAAGAAAAATCGTCGATCGGGAAATTACCATTCACAAAGTCAAATATCCCTTTTTGCCGGAACAACAGATCCGGGGGAAAGTTTACAGAAAGTTTGGCATACCGACACTCATGGGAGGTGTATCGAGGTATATATATATCTACGTGGGTAATCGATTTAAAGTCCTATAAAGATGAATTCATCGACAGAAACATATATCACGTGACAATCGAATTAAATAAATAAGCACGCGTAAATGAAATATCTATTCATAGGTTTCGGAGATGGTTGACATTTGATTGACAGGATCATGAATGCATGGCACTTGTTTGACGGACAGTTCACCAATGCATAGAACTTTTAGCAGATTTTGATAAAAACGTTATCAACCACGTCCGAAAAAGACGTAGTTGAAAATTGGTGAGGTTATGTCGATCTACAACATTGTCTCGGAGCGCCCCCATCAAGCCGATATTTTTCGTTTCTTTTTTTGCCCATGCACATTCTTTTACAGTCCCTCAGCGCTTTCAGAGACATCGACGATTACCTCGCTTTCGTATAGTTATGTACCCGCGTTCTCAATCGTGCGGAATTTCATTACTCGGGCGCATAAAAAACCCGCTTTTACGAGTGCGATAAAAGAGGAAGCCACCAGCATACGTAGACGATGAAGAAGTCACATGATCACTCGCTTCTTTTTTATGTATTTCTTTACTTTGATGATAGAAAAAGTAAAAACCGGGTCTGGAGTTTTATTGCGTTGCGACAGCGCATTAAAAAAAATGGCAAGGATGTCGAGCATTTCTCAAGCGTCGCTATAAGCAACATTTGTTTATTTCGACTCGCAAGTTGATGTGCGCGCATTCGCAACGGATCGTTTCCCATTAAAAACTATCTTATTTCTTTTTCCAAAAATATAAATTTCGACCAATTTTTACAATATTTAGAAAATTTCCAAAACCATGAAGTAGCTAAGTAAAAAAGTGGATTTTACAATTTTTTCAAGCTGAATTGTATGCAATATTTGAATCTTATTCGTGCAATTATTTGTATCTCTTTTCAAGACGATTTTAAAATGAGAAAAATATAAAACGCAAGTCGATAAGAGGAATTAAGATATTTCCATGGAGAAATAAATACATCTGATACGTCCAAGGGTGCAAAAGGACATTAAAGGATTAAAGAAAAATCTTAAAAATAAATAGTGTGGAGAGATTTATGTTGAATAAAAAGATACAAAAGACCACCAGCAATGTCGTGGCTGGTTCTGCCCTTTGCAATCATGTAAATTCATCTGTTCTCGTCTCTAACCTCCTTTCAGCCGGGACGTTGCTACCTTATCTGGATCCAGTGCCAAGGATTGCCCTAAACGACGAAGAACCGATCTCAGGAAAGGAAACATCCGACGTGGCTCAGCGATAACTTCCCAGGACTACCACGCAACTGATGACATGCCGTTATCGGAAACTTCCAGATCCTCTCCAGGCAGTGGTTCCAGGGAGGATGAGCAGAATTTCAGTGGATTACAGAATCAGCCCCAGTATCTGTTAATTAGTGAACAATCCACCGATAAACCAGCTTACACAGGGACGAGCCCTTTGACTGTGTCTTCGCATACCAGCAAAGTCCACGATGGTGAACCACTTTTGGATCCTGAAATCATTCAGGTTCCATTGAAAGAGCAGGAATTTCTGAGGATACTCGAACTCGGCGAGAAATCTCCAGACTTGAACTTGTCAGATACAATAGTCAGCCCGTTGAATCTTGAGCAGCTGTCACTAAACGACGAAGGTGCTCTGCCTAATGCACTGTCACAGACAAGCAGTAAACAGAAGTGCATTTGCGCACCTGGAACTTCAGAGCCGTGTAGCCAGGAATCCATTCATTCTCAACTGACGCTAGTCCATGATG
Source organism: Ophioninae sp. A BG-2022a (assembly GCA_030523105.1). NCBI lineage: Eukaryota > Metazoa > Arthropoda > Insecta > Hymenoptera > Ichneumonidae > Ophioninae sp. A BG-2022a. The sequence goes on along the minus strand of JAPYZI010001083.1, from coordinate 18,902 downwards.
GGGAAGAGCAGCTACGTTGGAGACCAAAGAAAGTTGATGTCATTGTGGAAAAAGTCTCCACCAACCGTGTAAGATCGACACGCAGCTTGGAATTCTTGCATACACATGCAAACACCAGTCTCGAGGATTTGCCAACGCAGACCAGATTGTCTCCCCTGACAATAGATGCTGGCTGTACAAATACCATGAATAACTATCCCTGGAATTCCTCGTTTGGGCGTTCCAAAGATTTTCTGCCAATGTCCTCTGATGCGAGAAGCCTTAATGTAAATGAGTTGACTTTGCTCGAGAGAGTGCGATCGGTCGGAAAAGCTTTCGTGCGCAAGTTTGATGGAACTTCATCAAGCTGGGGAGGTTATCGTGTGGAAGAGCGAACGAAGGATCAACACAGAATGAAGAAATCTTTGTCTGCTCTTGGGAAATTTTCGAATTTCAGTTTAGATGTAAAGAAAGTTGATGAAAAAGCGATTGTTTCCCACAACTCATGGACTTATAGACAACCGAAAGTTCATCATTCTCGAAGCTTAATAGCTAATGAGCAACCAGAAGTTCTTCTTTCCTGGGACTCCATGGCTAATAGACAAACGGAAATGGTCGATACTCGACACTCATCGGTTGGAAAACAACCCGAAGCGCTAGAGTCTCAAAGCTCGAGCCACGATGTCGTGGGTCTCGATCATGCCTACAGCGGTAGAAGACTCCCAAAAAATACCGGAAGTGAGAAGTTTTTCGGAAGGAAACGTGGACGAACGGAGTTTGGCAAGAATACATCACGGAAAATTATGAAAATCGAGGGTCTCGAAAGCGCAAGCTCAAAAGCACGGATAACCGGGGAAGTTTGTAACTCCGACGATAAAGAAAATTCTACAGATATATTAGGGTACCTCCCGAAGAAGGAGAAAAATGTTCACGACGGGTATTCCCTGCTGGGCGATATTTTGATTTCGCCATTCAATGTCGCTTCATCGCTGAACAAAGACAAACTCAAACAATCTAAACATACACTGATAAGTGGTTTTGCAGATTCAAAAAACAGTATAAGGAACGTTATGTCGTCCACAGTCACCAGGAAACCCGAAGTTCATACGAAATTCGTGAAGAAACTGGATTTTGGCGGTTCACCCAAAAATCTGAACGTTTCATCACCGATCAATTTTCCTCAGGACACTGACACGCGTCTTTTACTTTCCGTCGATTTACTCTCAAGTCATTGTTGCGAGTACGACCAGGAACTCGCGACCAACGCGAGGCTCGACGATGACGCGAATGAATTTCGTAGTTACGAGAAAACCAGCTTGGAAAATCTACGCGAAGCATCTCCTGAGATGGCGAAAAACATTCAACAAATACTGCTATTTTTGGAGAAGGATTGCGTTGACTATTGACATCTCAGCGAGCAACAGCGCCCACTTCTCTTTTATTCATTCTTAAGATTATACGATTATTTACATTTCAACGGTGCGCGAGACAGAAGTTGGCTGCGCATCTTTTTATTTTAGGGTTTACGAAAACGACAATCGTTTTCCATTGAAGCCCGTTGATCATTTTTTCAACCTCGTACTTTCTCTTTGTATTTGAAACGATGAATTTGCCAAAAAGGCAGCACTCTCGTATTGATAATTTTTACGAATTTCGTAACGTAGAATTCTTGATTCGGATGTACTGATCGATCATCATCATTTCTTCTTCGAACCGAAACCAGAAAATCCCATAACTGCCGCCATTTCGTCCGAAGCACCAGTGTCCTCCTCGTTTGCCTCCTCGATCTTTCGTTTACGGTCTTTCCTCCTTTCCTTCCTGTACTCGCGAATTTTCTCCTCCTGCAAAACAAATTGTCAATATTAAATAAATTCGGACATGCCAACGTTCGTTTGAGGAAGCTGAAAGGAAGGAATTCTGAAGAATTGGGTCACAACGGGAATTCAAGCAGAAAAATAAAGATTGAGGAAAGTCAATATTGCAGAAGTTCTCCAAGAACCGACATAGGGAAGAGTATGGGATAAAAGCGTAAAATCCCAAAAAATGCGGAAGCGGCAATGTATTGTAAAAACACCATAAATTATAATTATTAATATCAATTACTGATACCTCTTCCTTCAACTCTTTGACTCTCTGCTCCAAATCGTAGTCCTTTTTCTTCTCCTCCAATCTTTTTTTGTTAACTGCGAATCGCGCCTTCACCTGATCTAGCGTCGACCTCTCAATTTTCATGGACATTCCCAAATTTCGTTGATCTTTTAAAGAAACAAATATTTTATAAAAATGGGATACTCAAGCATAAACCGTAAGAGACTGAAGCGATCAAAATTTTATTTTACGTTTCGTTCCATTGATGTGGTCCAGGAAGTTGATTGAATCCTTGACAACGCAGTCACACACATTGCAATAGTACCTGAAACGTAAAAAAACATATCGTGACAATTCTGGTGCACTTGTTACAAGTATAACAGCCTAGCAATTGCCCAAGGTCACAAAGCTCATCATAACCAAACTTCCATGTAGTTTGGTTGATCAACTCACCCTCCGGTCTGGGAAGATGGGGTGTTTTTGTTGATCACAACACTCTTGCCCAGCTTGGATTCAAGGTCGACCTTGTAATCTCGCTGTTTGAGCAACTCCCGCTTGACGGCTGGTTGCTTTGGTATGCCGAGATCCTCCTCTGCGATCTCATCCTGGAGTCTCTGAAGCGCTATCCTCTCGTACTCTTCTCTGTTCCATTTCCGCCTATGATCATCGGGTCGTTGCTGCTGCCACAAAACGGAACAGGTTTCAGGTTATGTACCGTTCAGCCGAGAAGCCGCGAGCGGCGAATACATACGACATCAACATAACCTCGCAACTTTCTTAAAAATGGATAACATTGAGAGTGAAAATAAATTGTGATACTCGGCAGGAATAAGTTCTCCAGAGTTCGTTAATAGGTTTTTGCCATGAAACGTCATTATTTTTTAAGAAACTCAAGAAATTAGTGAGGTTATGTTCACGTCATCGTTACCCCGAAGGGAATGCCCTTCGTAAAGATCAACATATCAACCGAATTCGGTCATAACTTTCATGTTGTTGATAAAAACAAAATGAAATCATGGAATATCTAATGAAAATTTTAGGCCAGTGACTCTTTGACATATTTCGAAACTCGTTGATTACCGATGACATTGCGAATAAACTGTGATGCCCTTGAAGTTTCCTGAGGTCGTTAAAAAAAACGTTTGAACGTTTGGGAATCCAAAGAACGCACTGGTTACGCGTATATCCGGGCAAAAAGTAAACACTATCCTCGCAACGAAGTAACGTCAACTGTTAACGAGCGCCATTGCTGTTTACTCCTAACGCGCGGCTGAGTTATGATTATTATTTCATTTACGGCGTTCCGAAGCGCCCCCGGGTGTCGTTGCCTCGCGATTGTCGCACACACAGCACAAGTTTCTGTCATCACGGCAAAACTGCAGTGACACGCGACAAATACACGTATATAATGATAAACTAAACGGGAGCACACTCGCGGATGCATAATTACTTGTCGCACTAGGATCGAAACGCGAAAGAAAACAACATCGAACCACATCCCAACAATCGTATCACCTTCTCGATATTGTTCTCTCCCAAATTTCGTCATCGCGCGTTCGAACGTTGAGAGATAAAAAAAACAAAGTTAAAATCTGCGGTGCTTCGATTGTAACACTTTTTTCCGATCTGCAGTATCGTTTGTGTCTTGTGCACGGAATAACATATGATTTCGACATTGTTTCCCGACATTTGCTCTCTTCCCATCGGAAGCTCACCACATCGATGTCGATATCGTCGTTAAGACGAAAATATTTCGCGATCGGCCACTCGTCAACGAGGCGTAAATAAGTATGGTGAGTTCATTTACGGTACATCTTTTTCCGCGTCTCGTGTGCGCGTACCTTAACCTCGAATTTATTCCGATACATTGTCCAATTAGATTATTGTGGCTTCGTCCGCTTTTACGTCGGCAAATGTGTTTACTACGGAATCATTATTGTTATTATTATTCTTATTACCATTATTATATACACTATTATCGCTACTGTTCTTACTATCACTGTTATATCACCACTTATTATTGTTATTAAACACCTATGATTGCTATGATTCGTTTAGTCTTACGACTAGTATCCTTAATATACATTACGTCAACCATAATAACAAAAGTTTCGCTATGTTGCTATTTTATTGTTATCATTATTACTGGATAGTAACTATGTTACTACTTACCATTAATAACACCTATAATAGTATTGTTACTACTATTACTACGCGCAATATCATTTTTATTGTTATTTGCACTACAGGGTGCAAACATATCCCAATTGGAAAGGAATATCGGAGCGGATCAATTTCCACCAAACGAGCACTACTTTGGTTTGGTTAATGTAAGTCTTGGAACATCTATGGTCATAAGCCCTCACTATTAGAAGTCAAAGTTGCTGACTCAAAAAAAGAAATAGCTATGAAATTGGCATTACAGGAACGCAGTGAACTGCTTTTCCCATTTCTTAGTTCCATTATTACCCAACTTTGTATTTTGAAAAATTTCTTAAAGACCCCTAAGAAAGAATAATAAAAATAGTTCAATCGTATTCAATTCCTAACTCCAATCTTCTGAAGGGTATTGGGAAAAAGAACAAATTGATTTTGCTGCTTTCCAATGATACAAATTTCTATGTCATAAACAGTTTCTATATGAGTTTATTTATTTTGTGAACATTTTGGTGGTGAGAATTTCAATTCTCATTGAAGTAAAATTCATTGCTGGAGATTCAATCAGGATTTCATTGTACCACGAATATATAAAATATATGAGATTTGAATATATGGGAATTACTGATAGTTGAACTTTAACTATTGAAAAACACAGGAACGTATTATTACGACTGTCCAGCATAGGCCTTTCTGTGGGTTGTTTGAATTTCAATGTTTATTGTTAATTAATGCTGGATATAAATCAATTAGTGCTTGCTTTTTTATTACGTCATCTTGTTAATAGTTCTCCACACTTGGATATATTTTGGACGCATTGAAGATAAATTGGAACCCTTACTTGGATTGTTGACAAAAAAAATCTTTCTGACTACCGTAATGTGCATTTAAAAATGAAAGAACTAAAAAAATTAAATTCCAACAGTTTGGAAATACATGCTATAGCAATTCGGTGCTGCAAGCGCTGTACTTCTGTCGACCATTCAGGGAAAAAGTCCTGGAGTACAAAGCAAGGAACAAGAGAACAAAGGAAACACTGCTGACATGCCTGGCGGATTTGTTTTACAGTATTGCAACGCAAAAGAAAAAAGTTGGCTCGATAGCTCCAAAAAAGTTTATCGCCCGATTGAGAAAAGAAAAAGGTAAGAGAAATTGAAATAAAACTTATTATTTTTCACCTCCTGCGAATACAATTAATGAACTCATCATCGTTACAGAGGAATTCGACAATTATATGCAACAAGATGCCCACGAGTTCCTAAACTTTCTAATAAATCACATAAACGAAATTATTCTAGGTGAGTGAAATTACTGAAGTTAAAAATATATAAGGTCAAAATAATAGTTATAAAGTTATCAGGAAAGCTTCATTTTTTTAAATAATAATTATTTGTTTTGTCGGCCGATAATAATTAAGAAGCATGACGTATGACGTTTCGCATTTTTGCATTGAAGCGGAGAGAAATCAGAGCAAACCGTCAGGTGGGAAAGGTGGAGCAGGTGACGCCGGCTCACCGCCAGAACCCACGTGGGTGCATGAAATATTTCAGGGTATACTCACCTCGGAAACTCGATGCCTTAACTGTGAGACTGTATCTAGCAAGGACGAGGACTTTTTCGATTTACAAGTGGATGTCGATCAAAACACCTCAATAACTTACTGTCTCAAGTGTTTTTCCAATACGGAAACTCTCTGTAGCGACAACAAATTCAAATGTGATCACTGTAGCAGCTATCAAGAGGCACAGGTAACAAACAAAGAACAACAAAAATAACTCGAAGAAATGACGTTGGGTGCAAAGATTTTCTTCTTAATTTTTCATGTATTTATTTTGATCATTATCCAAAGTTTTCTCATGCGAATTCTCAAGTTATCCAAAGTTTCTCAAGCGTACGTGAACACAATTGTGTCATTTTCTAGATCGGGCAAAACAGAATTTGGCATTGAAAAATTATAAATTTTCGTTGCATTTCAACTATGCGAACTTTAACGTAATTCATTGAAGGTAATTGATGTAATTGACTAAATTTTGACATGCATATGAGGTTTTTGTTTTAACTGCGATTTTGAGATCACTTGCCGAACGTTGAAAATAACGTGTATACAATTTTTAAAGTATTTTTTGATTGGGCGAACATCCGTTGATATTGCAACCATCTCTGCACTTTGGAAAAATGTGACGATAGTTTTTACTTTATTTTAATTCCCATATACATGGAAAAAATCGACGATTTGTTTTGTTAGATCGCGTTCAAGAAAAAAATTGAATTTTTTTTATTTAAGCCAAAACACCCGATTCGTAAACCCCCAATTTTTGAAGTCTAATTGAGACGCTGCTCTTACGTTTTACTGAACTTATGTTTTTCTCCCTTAGAAACGTATGAGGCTTAAAAAATTGCCTATGATTCTCGCCTTGCATTTGAAGAGATTCAAGTATGTCGAACAGTGCAACAGACACATAAAAGTGTCGCACAGAGTCGTTTTCCCCCTGGAACTTAGGCTCTTCAATACGGTGAGTACATTTTTCTCTTCCTGGATTAAAAAATGTCTATTCGATTTCTTACCCGATCATACGTCAGATCCATCCAGATGATATAAACTTTCGTGATTATTTGCAGAGCGATGATGCGGTGAATCCAGATCGATTGTACGACTTGGTGGCGGTTGTGATACATTGTGGAAGTGGGCCTAATCGCGGTCACTACATTTCTATAGTAAAGAGTCACGGCTTTTGGCTGCTATTCGACGACGATGCGGTGGACGTAAGAAATTTGTTTGATATCCTTAGGAAATAATTGGGAGAGGTTCGAATAATCGATGATGAAACATAGAAAGAGCTTGTGGTGAAATGAAACACACCGCGTTTATCACTGCAATAGTTTTCCAATTTATCTTAGTGAATTTAACACGGTTTGCGTTTGGTACAACCAAAAGATCGTTTTTGAACCTTTGGGGATCGCCGCTAAAGACCTGTAGTCACTGGGGGTCGCCCTACCTAATAAAACTTTAAAAACTGTCCTTTGATCTGAGTTAATCGATTAATAAAAATCAAAGTATTCTTCAATTTCAATGAATCGGACTATCGTGTGTGAAACGACACACGATAGTCCGATTCATTGAATAAACTGAACCGTGGCAAAAATTAGAAAATCTTTTCGTTCCCGTTGCAGAAAATTGATGCATCGAATATCGCAGATTTCTACGGACTAACGTCGGACATCCACAAGACCTCGGAAACTGGATACATTCTATTCTACCAATCGAGAGATTGCAGTTAGGATTTCATATTATTATTATTATTTATTAAGCCTACGATTAAGTGAAGATACCTCTATACGTGAATGGATTTCGTACTATAAAGAGTGAGAGAGGATGAGAGAAAGGTGACTCGAATGAGTTGATCTTTTTGTTCTTGCGAACGACCGTTGTGCCAGTAAACTGTGTCGCGTTCAGTATTACAGTCCGGCATGACAGTCTCGGCGATATTTTTCTCTCAGTTAGGATTCGACTCTCACGATCCAGTCGAACGAAATCGTCCGAGTCAATTCGACGACGCTGAAATTTCTCGGTGTTGTCGCTCTCAAGGATTGCACGGCGGTGTTCATTCCTTACCGGAAGTGAAACTTTATGAGAATTTTGCATGTGCTTTGCGCCATAAAGGCAAGTTCTAAAAAAATCATCACCATTGATTTCGACCATTAGGCACGGAATGGTTTGCATCTGATGAAAAATGTTTGGCGATTCGTTCAAATAGTCGGCAAATATTCGCTTGTTTCCCTTCGAAGCGAGCGCGCCAGATTTCAAGAATACGCGTAACACTTTTACAATAAATTATTTTTTTTTTAGACAAAAATAACTTATTTCCCTAGATAATTCACAGATTAAAAAAAAAAAAAAAAAGTCATTACTTATCCACTTTTCGAAATATCGAAATAAAAAGAGCAAGTTAAGAAAATAGTTAAAACTTCTGTGAACTTAAAAACGTTTGTAAAGAGTCGCGCGTATTTACTTAATTTGCGTACTCGTGACGAAAGGAGAAATTATTTCTCGTATTTGTTACACGTTGTTTGTTATTATTTTTAATAAATGTACGCATAAATTTTGCAGCAGTGTTATAAAAAATTAGAGTTTTCAAAACTTTCGACGAACTTCACATTTCGAAGATTTTATTTCGCTGGCGAGGAAATCGGATTAAAAAAATTTGGAAAATATTGAACAGATTAAAAACTTGCTGCATTTTGGGAACTTCCGTCAGGAGCATGTCTGAGTTTCTCCATAATTTGTGTCCGGAAGCGGATCTACAGAAAACGGTTTCAACGCATCCTACTTATTTCCCGTCAAAAGCCTCAGAACACTAGTCGATTTTCGAAGTCGCCGTGTTGGCGAGCATTTCTTTTTTAAACTCCGTTTGTACCATACACCGTCCCTCTGCGTGTCGAGTGAAAGAAAGCGAAGGTAAATGTTGGAGGCACTATCAGATTCTATTTGAATTGTAAAAACAAAAATATATATACACTATCGGTGGAACGTATGGACGAACTTTCCGCGATTATCCGGAAACCTTTACTAAAGATCATAGGCAACATTTCTAAAACATATTGTTTCATCACGTTGACCTGATGAATTTCAGCATATTCATAAATTGTTTTTTCGCGTTATTTCATTTTACGACTTATCGTCCTCGATCTGAAGGCGTTCAGAAAATTGCACTGGTTGCAAGGTATCAAACATTCTCCCCCAGAAAATATTGGAACAATTTATCACTCGCATTGCGCCTTTCAGTCCTTTGGAACTCCACTGATCATTTTGTATCGATATTTCCTAAAGTGTACACAAGTTTTGACAACAGTATGAGAACCCCAAGATGTAAAGTCTCCTCCGTACCATCCACCGACAGTTCACGACTGAATAATACTAATAAAAAGAACTATTGTTACCAAGCGAGAATCAAGGACGTTTATATTTTCCACCCCACCCTGTACCCCTTACGCTAAATAAATAAAACAAATAAGAAGCAACTGTTGTTTTTATTGACCGTCTTATGCGATGAATTCATAGGGGATTGGAGCGAGCAATGTCGGTGCTTCGCGTCCCGACACTATGTGGGCCACACTTGGTTGTGCAGGTTGTCTTTTCAGTTGAACCTGAACCTTCTTCTCCTTGGCCTCCTTCCTGAGCCTCTCGTTTTCCTTCACCCGCTTGATGAAGTCCTCGCGACACTTGGAGTGTGTCAGATGCTCGATACGGATGTTTATGCGCTTGGCGATGATGCGTCCGCGTACTCGCTTGTTGACGATCACCCCAAGGGCGTGCGGGGTGACGTTGAAAACACGACCAGTCTTGCCGTGATAGACCTTGTAGGGCATACCCTTCTGTACTGCGCCATTACCCTTGATGTCTACGATGTCGCCCACTTTGTACACTTTCATGTACGTGGACAGCGGGATAGTTCCATGTTTACGGAACTTGCGCGAGAACAAGTCCCTTGTGCCTCTACGATAACCCTTGGAGTTCGTCATGGCTACGACTTAGTCTGAAACATTGAGGAAGATCTCGTAACGATTACACTTATAATTTTAACCAATGCCAAATGCTCGAAACGAGGTTTTGAAAAATAATTGAGAAATTTTTGGAAACGTATTTTTCGTCGTGACGCGCACAAAAAAGTGAGGTTAGTTTCGCTCCGATACACTGAATGGGAATGAAGGAAGCATTCAATAGTGTGCCGTGTATATACACAAAAGCTGAAATGATTTTTTGACACACTAAATAGGTACAGCGCAATTTCACTGCAGAACGTCTTGGTTGGACAGTACGACAAAAAGGTTATGCACGTGGTAAGAAGTTTCTATCTGCGTCACGGTATTTGTCGCTTCGTTTTAACTTTTTTCACCGAAACTGAATACTCAAATGATAGTCGGCAGCTCGCTTTTACTGAATTTTAATGACGAGGATACGAGAACCTTGTGATTTTCCGATTAAATAAAAATATTAGAGAAAAAATATGTGGAATACCTTTCGCCGAATATCGCCGTGAAAGAAAGAAGTTAGCTGCGGCTTCGGCTTCCCTCCTTCCTCTTATTCGCGACAATCGATCCTCGATCTGACTAGTCGAATCGTAATTGCTAGCACTGCTGCCAGTGTTCAAAAATCGCAAGGAAAATAATCACTAAAATGGTGGAATTCCTGAAGGCGGGAAATTCAAAGTTTGAAATGTTGGTTTGTCTTGTAAGCGGCTGTGGCATTGTTCATCATATCAGTTTATTTACATTCAATATCACGTGGTAGCTTACGACGAAGTTTAATTCACACCATCAAAAATTTTATAAAAACACACTCATTTATTACTATTCGTTAAATACAGGATCTGCTATATAGCATACGATAATGTTGAAACCATAAAACAATCTTTTTGTCGACCTATCACAGTCCAGGATCAGTCGGAAAAATGAATGTTTTCATTGCCTCGTGATTCTCGAATGATTTATCGTCACGTTGCTCGATAATTATCATGTCCACACGAGTTAATAATACTTTCATTGCGATGGTGTGAAATTGGCTGATTGCACAATTTGTCTGAGTTTTTTTTATGACCCGCACTGTAGACGCTCCCATAAATTTGCAAGGTTGCAAATATTTTTCCGTTCACAATGCGCCGAGTCAGCGCGATCTTTCAAAGTGATTTTGCGGTAAATGTTGTTTCAGCGTGGGTCAAACTTGATTATTTATGGCTTTATACTGCTTTTCTCTCTAAGGATCAAACGAATGAACATGGGCCGACAACGAAGTAGGTCATTATGAGAGAGCATACTGTATCGTGATATGTGCCTTCGCGATCAGCTGTTCTCTCTACGGCGCATGCGCCTCTATCGCCGACAATTACCATGAAGTCAGCTGTTGAATGTTTTTTACGCCCTATATATAGAGAGAGGCACATTTAAATATATATATATATACACACGCACACACACACACATCTGTGTGTACATATCAATACCAGTTGTGAGCCTAAAGATAGAATTTCCACAAAAATGTTTATAACTCCGGAGTTAATTCGTAAAATGGGGAAAATCCTCAACGATTGAGATTAACGCGAACTTGGCTCCCACCGTTAGCTCGCAGCGACGAATCAAATGGCTTTCACACAAGACACAGTCTTGTAATATAACTCTGGTAAATCGGTGTCTCGAGAAAAACAAAGGTTATAAAGGGTCAGTGCAATCATTTTATCGATGTTTTTTCCGATTTTTATCGCCGTTAACAAAAATTATCAGTAACAACAACAAGGGCAGTAGTGAAAATCGAGATATAGAAGTCATGTATCGCAAAAACGAAAATCCGTGTCTCTGCGTACATCCAGTTTGCATACCCAAGACTTCGAGAAATCGCGTTTGTCGCGGTCGTACGCGATTTTACAATTTGTAACGCAATTTCCGTGTCTGCCTAACGCTGATAACAGAAATATAAGAAAACAAAGATTGAAATAATATCGACTTTTGTCACGATCTTTGCATTGGGTTATAAAAGAGAGATAAATAGAGAAGACGTAACGATCAAAGTTAGAAACAATGGGACAAACTCTAAGCGAGCCTGTCACGGCTAAGACTTCCGCGTGTTGTCGTGACTCCAATTATCGAGTCGGCAGCTCCTGCATGCAAGGATGGCGAATCAAGATGGAGGATTGCCATGTTCACATACTCTCGCTGCCTGATGATCCTGGTACAGCATTCTTCGCTGTTTATGATGGACACGGAGGTAGGAAAACTTTATCCAATTATCTATGCACAGAAGTCTTCCACAAGTATTAGGGTCTAATAAAAATCGAATGCACTGTTATTTTACTCATCCTACGTCTGTATGTAAAAATCAGAAATGTCTTCTTGCGCCATTGGAGAAGTATGATACTGTTAACATACCTTTTTTATTATTTTATTATTACTTATTATCCAAATGTTTGTTAGATAATTAAGGTCACCATCCTAAAACGGGAGCACAAGAGCCGTTTAAATAATATTTAAAGGAAGGGCATAAAAAGCGCATATGCGTGTACACTGAGGAAATAAAACTACTACTACTACTAATATTTAAAGCACAAACCAGCTGCACCAAAATTGACCAATTAAAACGGAGTGACACTGCCTTCCAAGAATGCAAACTTCAATGTCATCATGTACAATAATTTGACCAGCAGACTTGCATTTGAATTTAAAAAAACCTTATTCTCAGTATGGAGTGACACATTGAAGATTATAGAAAATTAAAAACTGAAAGTTTGGACTTTACCAAAAAAACCTCCTCCAACTATTCGTCCTCTGAATGAATAGGCCGATTTTACCTGATTTCTAGTTTCATGAAAGTTACCAAACAAGGCTCGGAATTTTTTCTTAAAGGTGGAAGCTACTGTAGTAGAAAGGACCTTGCTCAAACACTGTTTTTTTTTAAACTTCTGTACGATGCAGGAGCAGCAATGTCCCAGCATGCTGGAAAACATCTTCACGAGTACATAACAAAGACACCTGAGTACAAAGAGGGCAAAATAGTGGAAGCAATGCAGCGAGGCTTTCTAGAAATGGACAGGGCGATGCAGTCTGATGCAACGCTGATGGCTGAACCAGCAGGCACTACGGTCATAGCGATCCTTATCAAGGACAACATACTCTACTGTGTAGGAATTTGTTAAAAAAACTCTTTAGTCCTCTTTACAGACACGACTCGTGAAAAGACACGTTTATAAATGGATGTTCGAGGATACGTAAAGACTTGTGTTGAATTGTCTAAAAAATGGCATTGGTATCCTTCAACATCCATCGGTGAGACGGGAGACGTTCCAGAAGAAATATAGTAAAAAAAAACACATATTACACACCACAGGCGAACGCAGGAGATAGTAGAGCGGTCGCCTGCGTGAATCGGCAAGTAGTGCCGCTCAGTCGCGATCACAAGCCGACGCTCGACGACGAGCGGCAGCGCATCGAGGCTGCCGGTGGCTGGGTTCAGTTTAACAGGGTTAACGGACACTTGGCGCTTTCGCGCGCCCTTGGCGACTTCAGGTTCAAAAAAAATAAGTCCAAGTCGCTCGAGGAACAAATCGTTACCGGTAAGCTCTTTCGCAATGCCTTCAGGAATTTTCCTGAAATTTATTCATCTGAGCAAAAAAAAAATAATCGAAATCAGTCAGCAATATGCGTGAATTAAGAACCTCCTTTAGAAATCGCTTTAAAATGATTTTACGCATTCCACGCTTATAAGCAAAAATCTATCGACAAGAGTCGCTAAAATCACTTCCTATTTTCAGCGTTTCCGGAAGTACAGAAATTCTCGTTAAACGAAGATTGGGAATTCGTGATCCTGGCCTGCGATGGTATCTGGGATGTGTTGAGCAGCGACGAGGTTGTAAGATTCGTAAGAGAACACCTGGCCAATGCATCGAAGTGCGGTGTCGACAACGAGACAACGTACACCGATCCCGAGGAGATTTGCGAGTTGTTGATCGATCGATGTCTCGCGCCGGATGTACTGATGGGCACAGGTTGTGACAACATGACTGTCGTGCTGGTCTGTTTTCTCCATGGTAAACCCTTCACCGATTTGATATTGCGATGTCAAGTGCCGATGGCACCTGTCGAGTCTCTCAAGAATAGTCACCTCGACACGAGGAACTCTGATATCACGGAGAACAAGCCCTACATCGATCCACCGCCTTTCGACGATACCGAAAACGACGAGAACGAGAACGAGGATAACGAAAAATGATGACCAGAGTCGGATCCCCCCAAACCCAGTTTCCTCTGATGCCTTCACCCATCCACACAACTCTCACGATACGCGCAAATTATTGTCACGCTATCGTAGTAGTAATTATTAATTATTTGTCGTTATTTGTACAATTATTATATTCGTTACATACTGCTTTCATCGAATGCATTCGTATGGCTGAAAATTTATAAATATTTGTATTTAAAGAAAAGAATGAAAAGGATTGTAAGAAAGGAACGACTTCGAGATTTTTTGTTCCTGTACGGGCGCCGTCTTTTCTGTGTCAACAAATTGAATCACCTGAAGAGTGTTTTAAACAACTTTGAAGGGGGAGTTTCAAATGTTTTATATCTTATCGGCGGGTAAGTGGATCCGTATTATCAAGGCTAAATCAGGAGAAAAATCGAAAGGTATTTTTTCACGAAAAGCCTTTACCAAATATATCACACGATTGCTGAAATTATGGAATGTGTCTAAAAATTCATTTCTCCATTCTCTTCTCTATTGTAGGTTCGATATTACGGACTTACATCTTGCTCCGAACATAAGCTTTTATTTACAGTACCGATCAACATGGATGAGAAAATTCTCGATATATATTCAGCAACAATCGTAAAATCACGCCCCTTCTGGCTCGGTTGAAACGCTTCTTTGTTGATTTATAGTCCATATCGGTCCTGTATTGAAGTTACTGCGGCGTTCGCTAGCGAGCTCAATCTCCCAGCGACCTTTGTGACCCCCTGGCGCACGCTTTCCCTCACGTCGTCAAGGTCGATCGTGTTTCCCCTCGAGGCTATGTTGCCCATGGACATTGACGAGGTTGGTGTCGAATTGGCCGGGCTTCCGGCGCCGAAATAATCGGCAGAAGAGATACTCGATGAGCCCTCGAATCTTCGCAGATTGTTTTTGCGTTCCCACTGAAATTTTTGTTTTGGTGTTAAAATAAACAGAAAATGTATCAGACGTTTTACAAATTTCCAGAGCAATTTTTTTGGTTGAACGACAAAGGTACGGAAATGCACCATCGGCTTAATACTTGGATTGGAGACCGTAACCCTTTAGCGCGTCGATTGTAAGTAATGTTCCAACATCGCATTTTAATGCTTAAAATGTCACGAGGTCTATATAAAATCAAGAACGGCACTGTGTCAATCGTCCGAGGATTATCGTTTTTCGTTTCCCGTTGCCCTTCTAGAACTCACCGAATCGTCGTTCGAGCTGTCCTGAAAATATTGATCGGAACTGATCGCCTTTGCGCAGCCAAACTTTCTCTGCGCGTCACCCTCGCTCGTGACTCTTTTGACGTTCGCGTCGTTGCGCGTTATCGGACGCTTTGGCACGTCGGATTCTGTGATAACGACGAAATCGTCGCTGCGCGATTTACTGTTGTTGTTGCTGCTGCTACTGCTGCTGCTCGACTTGGTGTTATTCTGGAGCATACCGAACGCCGTGTAAAACTCCTCGAAATCAGTCAAGCGATTGCTGTTGCTGGTACTGTCGATCTCCGCGTCGTTATCGGTTGCGTTTAATTTTGTCTCGCTAGCGGTTACTTTTCTACCGAAGCTTTCTTGGACTATCGGCCGCATGTCTGCGAATGCCGAGTGACTCGCAGCACCACGCGAATTGAAGCCCATTCCCAAACGCTCTGCTTGGCTAGCCTTCGTTGGATTCAATTTGCGCATACGTTCCTCCACTTTCTTAGCTTGCTCCGTCAAGTTTTGCTCGTAACGATAAGCCAAACGGCTGTTTATCTCTTCCTGCTCTTCTTTGCCTCTCTCCGGAGCGCTCGTTTCCCGCGCCTCTTGCTGACTCGATTCCGTAGCCATTCTTTGTATCTCGTCGAAGTTCGCCGTCACTCGCTGAGCTCCTAGACCACCAGCCTTTTTGCCAAGCTGGAACGAAAAAATATCGCGACGTTAAACTCAGTGAATGAAAAATAAGTCGTACAGCAATACGTCCGTTGAATAACGCTAACCGATGAGCATTCATTTTTATGAATATATTTAACATGTAACTTTTTCCTATCAGCGTTAAATTGTCAACGGACGAAAGCTCGCCAACGTAAAAACGGAGCTTATCTCTTTTTCTATACAAATTAGAATATGATAATTGCGAAGACAGAAAATTCTTATAGTGCAAGATTGTGAAAAAATCCGTTTATGAATCCAATCGGTGAATAATAATAAACAAATGGGGATAATAGTTATTTTTATACTGATAAGAGTTACGAATAACTGCAACAACTGGTAATAGTTGACTGAAAACCTAAGCCATTCGACACTTCAAAATATTAAAGGTGAAAATCTTGGAACAGAAAGCAAATTTTCCCATTAAACGATTTTTTTTCTTTATACACATATCGCGCTCCTCGTATCGTTTTATAGTTATTTCGGATAAACTTACACCTGGTCGTTTAGGCTGAACTTTGCGGCCGCCTATAGTCGATTTTCTTTCAGCTTGTGCCACAGGTACGGCATCCGATAATTTTACCGTAGGTCCCAAGGAATTTGTCAAGTTCTCGGACTTCATTGATGAGAGAACAGATTCCGGAGTGTTCTCGCTCGTGGAAGTTGGACTATCAGCAGATATGACTTTAATTTGCGCCGCTGATGGATTCCCTGGCTTCAAATTCTCGAAGTTCTCGTGTTCTTTGAAGAAATCGACCTCTGCGGGTTCTTCGTGCTCAACGTCTGTATTTTCTTCTATGTGCAACTGTCGAGGAAAGTAATATTGTTTTGAAATAAAAAACAATAATAATTGCAGTACTGCATAGGTGGGAACATTTAATATTTGGACAATAAATGAAGAAATAATAATTTTTAATGATGTGCCTATGAAAACTCAACCAAACAAAAAACATAGGGATTATGCCAACTAAGTTAATCAATGGATTTGTTATCGAAACAGTGGAAATGATAATACAATTTTCAGTACATTCGTTTGGATTGGCCGGTGAAAACAACGAGGTAACAAGATGAACGTTTTGAATAAGTGAGGAAATGCATTGTTGTTAATTATTATATGAAGAAAACAAAAACATAGCCTCATAGATGAACAAGTGCGAGGCTCCACAAAATTTGTAAAAAAAAAACTGCCGCCTCCAACGATCGAGGCAAAGCGGAATATTGTCCTTTGGAAAACTTTTGGCTCACCGGTAATTTGTTCAAATTCGCTGGCAGTAGAGCCTACAATTGTCAAATCTCCTCTATGAATCTCGAACAGATATTCATAAATTATCAGTACGATAAATTCTTACTTTGGTTCCGTAGACTTTCATAGCTTGGGATGCTCTCTGAGACAATTTTTCCCTGTACATCATTGCTGTCCTCGACTTGTATTTTTGTTGAGCGTCGTTGCTTGTGCAATTGTGTTGAGCGAAGAAGGCCCTCTGCAATTTGGAAAAAACCGTTCGAGTAAATCACTTGTACAATAATGTGTATTACTCAAGAAATTATAAATTGTATAATTATAGTAAGAATAATCATTGCTATTACTCAGATAATTATATTCTGAATTCCATTATTGAGAGTAATCATGGAATAATGATTATAACAGTGGAGATTATATTAATTTTGATGCTTTTACCGCTTTGCAGAAGTTGTTAACTTAATAATAATAAGTTAGTATTAATGTTGATTCCTTATTATAACGATATGACCATTATTTTAAAAATCATTACTGCACATAAAATTAATGTTCAATTATAATTACGGTTCTCAGAAATTTGACGATAATTTATAACAATTACATGTATCTAATAATAAAAATTACAGTTATAACAATAGTAAGAATAAGAATAACGATACGAATTATTATATTCTTATTAAGGGAATGACGAACACGTTTCTAGAAACATCGAAATTTTAAAATCCAATTTCACCAATACTGTTCCGCCGCTTGGAATGAAATTTATTGTGGGTATGCAGGACGCTTGCTCTAAGAGGAAAATGCGCGACATTTGCCAAAATTTTGAAAAACACTTGTGCAGATTGTGGTTACCATGGGAGAAATTGCGACCTACGATCCATCGTATTGCACCTTCACAAATTTCCGGGCATAAACCTCTGAAGTAGTGAAAAATACACATTTCGAGCTTTGTTTAATCTATTTTGATGAAACGGCGGAGAACTTGGTTTAGAAATTTTTTACATACATGTGAAAAAAATGTACCATCAAAGCTCAAAATCTTATCGACCATCAAGAAAATTCAGTTAAATGATTTTCTCACTGGCGGCGCAGCGGCTCGCATTCTCCGTTCTTACTGCCTGCGCTTGCACCCTTTCGAAAAATCAATATATTTTTCCACTTGTCACTTGTTCACTGCGCTAATTCGTAACCTTCGTCGCTATGATAGCTATCGTAAGCTGCAGCAGGGAAAAATGTCCAAAAAATATTCTAAAAAAGTTTTTTTGCATTTTCTTAGTCTAATTTTGTACTTTCAGCAAAAACTCGGGCATATACGTAATAAGCAGAAAATTTCCGATGAAACCGACCCTTATAATAGTTTTAAAAAGAAAAAAAAAAATTTCGCCCTCCCGAGCCACTTTTCCGAAATCTCAAAAATCACGAAATTTCAAAAGGCCATAGTGTGAGTTCCTTATATGCTATGGAGGTTCAATGAGTGAGTTTGGGAAAGGTTTTTGCCTAACTTAAATAATGCCGTTGGATTCGTATCGATATCGTTTATAGTTTCCCCGGAAAGTTCACTTGAAAAATCGCAAAAAAAGAGGCAAAGGGGTATGTATGGAAAAATTTGCAAAAATCGATGGTCCAACTCTAAAATTCTGCCAAAAATCGAAAAACCATTGGATCTTAATAATCCAAAAAGCATTTTGAAGAGAAAATCATAACGAAGAGATTGAGCGCAAAGTGGAGTGCCAAATCCCAAAGAAAAAGAAGTTATCCATGATTTAGTGAAAAA